>QVOB01016410.1:0-88047 GCA_014839585.1 Pseudomyrmex concolor
TGTATATATACACACATGACTTGTCGCTCTCTCACACAATCATACGTCTGAGACAGAACAGGTATATAGATACGTGCGTATGTGTATGAATGTATTTTACTTACGTTTGTCTTCTGCTGATCTGCTGACTCTTGATCGCTCCCGGCAATTTTGCGACTTTGTTACGTGTGAGTAAATCTTACGCGAGATACTATCGTGCCTCTTGATAAGCATCTTCATAAATCACGAGATTTATATTTGTCATTATAGTCGAAGGTATATCGTGAAAAATTTTTAACATCTCTCATTACGCGTTGAAATGACAAGCAACACTTTTAGCAGCGCTTCTACTATGTATACAACATAATTAAAATAAAAAGATTTATCAGCGATGTGTGCGCTAATTACACAAAAGAAAGCTGTAAAACTTAACTGCTTAACAATAGAATTTACAAAATTTACTTTCTTTTCTTGAGATTGGTATTTTCACACACTGTACGCGGCAGCCAATCGGCTGCGTCGCTCGGTCGTCGCTCGTGCTGCGCGTGCACGTCGTCCTGGGTGGCACCGCAGCGCCGCGACAGTCGTGTTTACAGATTCGCCAGTTGAGTTCCGTAACGTCACGTCAAAAAAGTGCACACACGAATTTCTACAACGTTTACTATGTAAAGGTGCGTTCTCCAGCTACGTGGATGCGTCGCAGCCGATTGCACGCGGTCCGGGATCGCCGTCGACGTCGTCGAACACGTCGAGCCACGTCCGCGCTGATCGGTCGCGTCGAAATATCGCCGCTTTTGTTAATACACGGCAGTGCCAATCATTAGGATAGTCGCCATTTTGTCCGAAGAGGTGGCCCGGTAGCGGACGAACGGGGCGAAAATAGGCGCTGCCTGGGCCGCGAAAATCTCCGGAGTCGCGTAGGTACCGAGCCGCGCCGTCGGCCGTTGCCGTGCGGACGATTCGTGGGAACTGGCCCGTGCCGACGGACGGTCCGTTCCTACGGTCGGCGGACTCCGTGTTCGGGAGTGCTCTCCGTGCCCAGGCGGGCTCGCTCGGTTTCCCCTCGACACGACGACACTTGTACGCCGTTGTCGCGTCCTCTCCTCATCGACGCGGCGATTGGTCGCGACTTCCCGGTGAGGTCGCGTTCCTCTAGGTAAGCGCCGTCGTCGTCGACCGGCATGCGACCGCTCCCTTCGCCGTCGACCGCGCGAAGATATGTCCGTGCGGACGATTTTGCGATCACGCATACGACAACGCCACAACAAACATCTCCGCGATAACGGCGTTTCTGTCCGCGTCTAATTTGTATCCGTGCGTACATCACCACCGCCCGACGCCGTTTCGTTAATACACGGCCGATGCACGAAGCCCTAGCGTGATTGCGCCGTTCGTTTTCTAGAGTTGTCGTGTGAAAAAATATCGTTGAGGGATTTCTAGCCGTCACGCGGGCTCGGCGTTTCTTTTTTCCCGAAAATGAGAATAATCGTCGACCGATTCGCCCAACATTTCATTCTTCGCAGCTTACGAGCTGTCATTTGTCAACTTTAAAAAAGAAATATGCTTATGTAACTGTGCCGTTACCTGCGGCAAATTCACATTCTTGTGCGCTCCTCGTGCGAACTGCAAATTGAATTTGACGATCGCATTTGTTTTTATAATATAGCTTTGTTTTACTCTGCTAGTGTTTATTTTAAATGTCAAAACATTCTTTGCTTTGTTTCAGATAATGTAGGTATAGTTTATTAAAAAAAAAAAAAAAAAAAAAAAAAAAAAAAAAAAAATATAAGTGTGCGCTGAATGCTTGTTGGTGGTGTAATCATCATTGGACCAAGCGGCATTGAGACAATTAAGGTGTAGCAAAAAACATATAAAATGACAATTGCCACTAGGGGCCAGGGTGTTGGCATAGACCCCCCTGACAGCCAGCAAAATACACAAGTATATGAACTTTTGAAGCTACTTTGATAAAAGTAATTTGCGAACTTTGCCATTATAACAAAAAGCCTGTTTTTTTGCAGATGCACAGTCCACCAGGTCCTCAACAATTAGCTGATACAATGTCGGGACTCCAACTCACTGAGAACGTGGTACAAACTGAATGCAACAATGACACTATCACTATAGTGGAAGATAGCAATCAGCTACACGGAGAGCCTGATTTTCCTATTGCAAAACTCAATATGCTTCATGAGAAGATATCTAGTCCACGATGGGTTGTTCCAGTTTTGCCTGAACAAGAATTAGAGTGCCTGTTACAAGCCAGTATCGAACTTTGCAAAAAAGGTGAAAATGTGATTCTCAGCATTGAGATTAGCGTCAAAGAACTTAGTTATTTTTTATTAGTGAAAAACATCAATTCGCATTTTTTGCATTGCAGGAATTGATGTACAAAGCGAAGCATGTCAACGTTTTTTTCGAGAAGGTCTTACAATCTCATTTACCAAGATATTAACGGACGATGCGGTTAACAGTTGGAAGTTAAACATTCACAATTGCATCAACACCAATTGTCAACGTCTCGTGGAACTATGCGTCCTGAAGCTAGACGAAGATTGGTTTCCCCTGCTTGATTTGCTGGCCATGGTTTTTAATCCTAATAATAAGTGAGTAAACACTGCGGTTTTCTTTCTTTTTGTTATTTACAAATTAGAAGTTTGAAGTGGCGAAACGATGATGACTTCTTTTCACATCGCCAAATTCTTTTTCAGATTTCACACTTTTAACGCAGTAAGAGTTTCGGAAACGGTTCCTCCTGGTAGCGATATTCCTGATGAGGAACTTTACGCTCGTCCACCGTCCGATTCACGGAGTCCTCGTGGCTGGCTAGTAGATCTCATCAACAGGTATTTTTTGTCATTGTTGTTGTTGGTGTGTTTTACATCACCGCTCTATCGCGAGACGGACTGACGTAAGAATTTTCTTTGCAGATTTGGAAGTTTGAACGGATTCGAAATTTTGCTCTCTAGATTTCAGAGTGGACGGAATTTATCTGTGCCAGTTATTTATGCTTTAATAAGACCTTTCGGTTTATGTTACGAGCTCTTAACTGTCCACACTATAGTTAAATATCTCATGCCTATTGTGGTGAGTATTTTTTCTCAATAATGCATTTTAGGCTAGTTTTTGTTTATTACTCAATACGAGACACGTATCGTTTGTATACAGGAAATAGTACCTGTTATTTTAAACAACTTAACCGATGATGAGTTGAAAAAAGAGGCAAAAAACGAATCAAAAAACGATGCAATATCAGCCATAATCAAAGCTGCTAAGTGTCTGGTGTCACGTGTTCCTCATCAGGAAGAGATGATAAAGAATTTGGAAATCTTGAGACTGAAAATGATATTGAGACTCTTACAAATTTCGTCGTTTAATGGAAAGATGAACGCTTTAAATGAAGTTAATAAAGTAATATCTAGTGTTAGTTATCACCAACATCGTAACGCAATAGTGGAGGACGAAGAGTGGCTCACAGCAGAACGTATGGCGGTAAGTTTTATTGCGATAATGTGTTCTTTTATGAAAATATTTTTTCCAATGCAATAATTTTCAAATATAAAGATTTAAGTGTGTGACGTTAAGTGCGTGTGTACACATTTTGCCGCAAATTGGACAGCCTCATTTTGCTATAAATTTTGTAAGAATTTTTTCTCTAATAAGTACTTAATTTTTACAGAAATGGATTAAGGAAAACGGAGTGCTGGAGATCGTGCTGAGAGATTCGTTGCATCAGCCCCAATATGTGGAGAAGCTGGAGAAGATTTTGCGATTTATAATAAAAGAACGTGCACTTACATTAGAAGATTTAGATGCTGTCTGGGCAGCGCAAGCGGGTAAACACGAAGCAATCGTGAAGAACGTTCACGATCTATTAGCCAAATTAGCCTGGGATTTTAGTCCGGAACAACTTGATCATCTGTTTGAATGTTTTCAGGTATCTATCGCGATACCCTGTGATAATTTTCGTGTACTTCTCAAACCGAATATTTGCATGAATTGATCGAATTGTGTTTTCAGACAAGTTGGAGAACTGCCAATAAAAAACAACGGGAAAAACTGTTGGAGTTGATCAGGAGACTCGCGGAAGACGACAAGGATGGCGTTATGGCGCACAAGGTCAGATGAATATGCAAATTTGCGCATAAATATTCACACTTGCGAATACCCGTTGGATATTTATTATTTACTATGTTATAGGTGTTGACGCTCTTTTGGACTTTGGCTCACTCTGATGAGGTACCAACGGAAATTATGGATCAGGCGCTGAACGCTCATGTGAAGATTCTCGATTATTCGTGTTCACAAGAGAGAGACGCGCAAAAGACAATCTGGTTGGACAAGTGTGTCGAAGAACTGAAAAATGGCGACAAGTGGGCCCTGCCTGCGTTGAAGCAGATCCGTGAAATATGTTGTCTTTACGAGCCGAATCCCAACTTGGGCCATGGTCAGCGAAGTCATCATTTGCATTATAGGTATGTCAAGTGTAACTGTACGTTGATGTATTAATTTGTTTTTTTTTTGTTTTTATTAATGCAATATTTGCTTATTAACAGGCAAGAAGTAATAGAGCGTCTACAAAGTGAACATTCGGTAGTAATACTTGTAACAAATAATTTAACGAATTATATGGATAAAGTGCGACAACTGGTGAAAGAAAATCCTGAAATCGACGCTAATACTTACATGCCTGACGGTCGATACAATCATATTATGCAGGTGCAAGAGAGACTGAATTTCTTGCGTTTTTTGCTGAAGGTACGGTTTTCTATTGAATCTCGGAATATAATTTATCTCGCACGTATAATAATGACAATTTTTCGTAGGATGGCCAATTGTGGTTATGCGCCGATCAGGCACAACAAATTTGGCAATCCTTAGCCGAGCAAGGTGTATTCGTATCGGATCGCGAGGCGTGCTTTAAATGGTTTTCCAAACTTATGGGAGACGAGCCTGATCTCGATCCAGCAATAAACAAGGGGTTTTTTCAAAACAATATACTGCAATTAGACCCGACGCTGCTCACGGAAAGCGGTATTAAGTGTTACGAGAGATTTTTTAAAGCTGTTAATTCTAAGGAAGGAAAATTGAAACTGAAGCGCCGAACGTTTCTCATGGACGACGTGGATTTGATTGGGACTGATTACTTGTGGAGAGTATGTGAAGTTTCATTTTAGTTTTACATTTTACTTATTTGTATTTTTCTTTGATCACAGCGGCAATTTTCTACTTATTCACAGGTAGTAACAAACAGCCCGGAAGAGATTGCAAACCGAGGCATAGAACTTTTGAAAGAAGTGAATACTAATCTGGGACCGCGTTTACAGTCGTCCGTTTTGGCGTTTCACGAAACTTACATAGCGGAATGTATGGACAGATTGAAGGCTCATTATGATACGGTGACTGTTCTGAGCAGAGTTTATTTGGACGGGAAAGAGGAGCGCGAGGAACAAATGACTAATAAGATTAAGATGGAAGCCATAAAGATGTGTCGTGTTATGAAAGTTTTGCAGGAGTACATAAACGAATGTGACACTGCTTTCCCAGGAGAAAGAAAGATATTGCCGCTACACAGGTAAACAATTGCAATTTTACGATAGAAAAAATCCAGAAAGCAAAAATATGTGCAACGTTTTATTCTGATTACAGAGCGGCGCGTGGCAAGCATCTGTCGCTTGTTATTCGTTTCGCGAGTCCCGGCCGAAACGTCGACGACATAGATATCTTCACGCATAGCAATGACACTTTAGCTTCGTTGAGACGTCAGATATTGCGCAGGATCAAAGCAAGCGGAACGAACGTAAAACTCGATCTATTTATTAACGGCGAGTCGCTAGAACAGTCCGATGATAGAAAACTCCTTTCCCAGATTCCGCTGAGAGACAAAATGGTGAATGTTAACAAGAGGCTGAGATAGTGATTTACATTTAGAAATATTTGTATGTGGAAAAATACGTAACATCTATATGTAATATTTATATTTTTCAGTTGTTATCTGCAAAACTGAGTCAAGTGAATAGCAATATGCCAAGCTCACCGGACAGTAGCTCCGATAGCTCTACTAGTTCGCCACATCATCCGTATGACGGGCCGAATGTAGAGGCTGAGAATAGTTTGCCTGGTGTGGTAAGTGATGCGCGCGATATGAAAGTTTATTGAGTTTATAAACTCAATTGTTATTTTATTGCTACGTAAATTTAATTGTGCTTTGTTTTATACTCTCAATTACGTTCCAGGTGATGTCGCAAAGACCGCAATATGCGACATTTTTCTTTCAATTGGCCGATCTTGGCTGTACTCTTCAGCATTCGCAGTTGCGCGACGGCGCGCGAAATCTCTTACAATTGGTGCCGCCGGATACCTTCACAGTAACAAGATTACAGTGGCTGTTCGGTCATTACAAAGACGATGAAGCTTTACAGAACCCCTCTCAATATCATTGTAACGAGCAGAATACGACAGTAGATTCTCTATTTTTTACTGCAAGTCCTAGCCAAGTTTTATACAATTTAGAGGTGTGTGTTACAAAAAGGTTCGAATTTTGTTCCTCCATACTTTTCATCGCAGTTAACAAGTTATCTTTTTCTTTCTTAGGTGTTGTATACTTTGTTAATGCCGGCTCTCGACCCTATGTCCGAAAGGGCGTTCGAATTTCAGTATAATTTTATAAAGAGCGGCGAGGCGGGCGTCATCCTCGACATGTTGACAAAAAATAAATTTTTACCGAACGCAGACGAGACCACCAAGCGATCGGCGTATTTAACGGTGCTACGATTGTGCAAGCTTCTTCTGACGGTGATGGGTAACATGATGGCGTGCGTGATGGACGAAGTGCAGCAAACCAGTACTCCGGAGAATCACGATCATCACTGCAACAACCGCGGCCGAGTGGCGGTGTTGAAGCAAGCGCTGCAGAGCGTCCCCAATCAGAGCACCGAATACATGCTGAGAAACGTCGCGGCCAAACTGGCGCAACATCTGGCGCACCGTATCTGCGGTACGGAGGCCGATCGATGCCGGCAGCTATTTATGCAGGCTCTTTCGTGGGAGTTACCGGATGTGGCCACTGTACGTGCCATAATTAGACTAGCGTGGGCCGCATCCACGGGTAATCTAAACAACATCAACGCGACAAACGAGCTCTTACATTCGATGCACGAGACTAATCAGAAGGAGCAGCGGAATCCCGACAACAACGACGTTCTTGTATGCAAGGAAGCGCTCGAGGTATTGACGATCGCTCTTGTGTTGAATCCGTCGGCGCTCGAAACGCTGTCGAAGGACAAAATCTGGCACACCTTTCTGATAGACCTTGTACTGCTCAGCACATCGAGAGCGATCAGAATCGCTGCTGGCGAACAATTTTTTCTCATCTCGACTTGGTGCAGCGGCGGCCACCAGACGCTACTGGTCACCATAACTCTCCTCTTCACAGTATTGAACACCATCGTAACGGAAAACGCGAAGCAAAGCCACGAGTACTTCCAACTTTTGTGCAGACTGTTGAACTTTGCGCACATGTCGGGTTGTCCTCTCACGACCGCGGAGACGTTATTGAACGTCGAGATAGCGTGGTTGAAGAAAGTACGAGACAACGTGAAGGAAACCGGAGAGAGTCAGATGGACGAGGCTCTGCTCGAGGGTCATCTCGGTCTGACGAAGGAACTGTTAGCGTTCCTACCGCCGAATCAGAAATACGAAATTGGCTCCGACGAGAAGCACGGAGTTAACTTGATCAAGGAGCTGGTCGAAGACTTCGTCTTTCCCGCGTCCCGCCTCATGCTGCAGCTTCGCAACACCGGCGAGCTGAGCGCCTCCCAGGCGTGTCCGGTGTGCACCACTCCGCAATCGACTAGCGCCGCGTTCGACCTGCTCGTAGGTCTCTGCGTAGGCTGTGTACCCAACATGAAACTTCTAGTCACAATGCTCACCGACATGTTCTACTCTGAGAAAGACGAGCCATTGGTGGAGTGGGATTATCTGCCGCCTGTGGGGCTGAGGCCGCTCAAGGGTTTTGTGGGTCTGAAGAACGCAGGCGCGACCTGTTACATGAATTCAGTATTACAGCAGTTGTACATGGTGGAGAGTATTAGAGTTGGACTTCTGGCGGCGGAGGGTGCGGCCACTGATCTGAACGAGGATTTCTCAGGCGAGGAGAGAATCGAGGGCGAGCAGACCATCGAGGCGAACGACAACGACACGAATGAGGAGAAATGCGGCGCCGACGAGTCGAGAAAAGAGTACAATATCGGAATTTTAAAGCAAGTGCAAGCAATATTCGGTCACCTCGCTTACAGCAAATTGCAATATTATATACCAAGGGGATTGTGGAAGCACTTCAAGTAAGATTAGATACAATTTCTTTTTTGACTCTTCAGTAAAGTTACTTTTTTTATTATTTTGAGTTGTGTAGTTTGAATAGTTAATGAGAAAAATGTTTACTCCTGTGTACAGGCTTCAGGGAGAACCTGTAAATCTTAGAGAGCAGCAAGACGCAGTAGAATTCTTTATGAGTTTAGTAGAGAGCTTAGACGAGGCCTTGAAAGCCTTGGGACACGAGCAGATAATGGGCAAAATTCTCGGTGGCTCGTACAGCGACCAGAAAATCTGCAAAGGTTGCCCTCATAGGTACCTTTTTAGTTTTTACATTTTTCTGTTTTCGGTAGACTGTAATACCGCATTACATTGTCTTCAGATATTCCAAAGAAGAGCCGTTCAGCGTGATAAGCGTGGACATACGGAATCACAGCAACCTGCTAGATTCACTTGAACAATATGTAAAAGGAGAACTGCTGGAAGGTGCAGATGCCTACCATTGTGATAAGTGCAACAAAAAAGTATGCTTGCGATAACACCATTAGTAAATGTATAAAAGATTCTTTAAAATTTTGAAAAATATCTTTTTTTAACAAACATAATGCAAACAGAAATAAAAAAATAACTTTGCAAAGTAAACAAATTCTTTATACATCTCATGAATCAGTTCAAAAACTTAGGTCTTATTCTGTATGTGTTGCATTTTGGTTATTTGTTCAGGTCGTGACAGTAAAAAGATTATGCGTGAAGAAGCTGCCACCCATTTTAGCAATTCAGTTAAAAAGATTCGAATACGATTTCGAACGTGTATGCGCGATAAAATTCAACGATTATTTCGAGTTTCCGCGAGACCTGGACATGGAGCCTTACACTGTATCCGGTCTGGCTAAACTGGAAGGAGAGGTTATAGATTGTGATTATGAGGAATCTATGAAAGGAACATGCACAAAATATCAATTGACCGGTATTGTGGTTCACAGCGGTCAAGCCAGTGGTGGCCATTATTACTCTTACATTTTACACAGGTATTTTGATCGATATGAAATGTGTAGATGTGTAACTTTCTGATGATCAAAACTACGTTTTATTGATAATCTACAGGTTAAACGATGGTACAGCAAAATGGTACAAGTTCGACGACGGTGACGTAACCGAGTGTAAAATGGAGGAAGAAGAAGAAATGAAATCTCAGTGCTTCGGTGGCGATTATTTAGGAGAAGTGTTCGATCATATGCTCAAGCGGATGAGTTACCGCAAACAGAAGCGATGGTGGAATGCGTACATGTTGTTTTATACAAGATTAGATGTAGAAGAAAATTCTCTAATGAAGAGTGTAAATGAATTGTCGTTGTGTAAGTGTTATCGAGATCTTTGAAACTTTTCTCGAATCTCTTGGACGTATCGCGCCTTACAAGTTGATCGTACTTTTTTCAGATACGAAACTAGGAGTAATGAAAATGCCGCCGGCGATAGAATACAGCGTGCGGAAGCAGAATATAAAATTTATGCACAACCGCAATCAATTTAGTGCGGAATATTTTCAATTCATCAAAAAACTGGTGTCTTGCAATCCGCACAATATTAATAGACAAAATCTAAATGAAAAACTTGTAAGTTTGTGTTGTTTATTTGCGAATAGAATATTTGTCTTTAACAAGACAGTTTTGTTTATAATACTTGCGTGATGTTTGAAATTTTCAGAGCCCCGAAGCAGAAGAACTTGCGATGCTATCGGTTCAGTTAGCGTCGAGATTTCTCTTTTACACAGGTTTTCATACCAAAAAGACGTTGCGTGGCACGGCAACGGACTGGTACGATATTGTATGTCATCATTTGCGTAGCAGTAAAGCAGTGCGTTCTTGGTTTGCTAATGAAGTACTGTTTAATCATCCACACAGGTACCCCCGTTTGTGATGTTTTTGTAAAGATACATTTAGATTCTTATATTGATCGATTGTTTTTCACAGATTTTGCGAGTATCTTCTCAGCTGTCCAAGTACAGAAGTACGCACTGCTTTTCTAAAGATTCTCGTGTTCCTTGCACATGTTTCTTTGCAAGATGGTCCGTGTGCTCCGCCCAGTCTAAACGCGCCGAGTGAGTATTGACGTACTAAAATGTATATATATATATATATTTGTACACACACACACACATATATATATATATATATACATACAATATGTGAGACAAGCATCTATTTCGCGACTTTGTGAAATATTTTTAGCTATACTTTTGGATCCAGTGGCAACGCTCAGTGATCATTTGTTACACGCGGTGCTGTCGCTGCTACATCGCGAAATTTCGGATCATGGGCGTCACCTTCCTCACTACTTTTCTCTCTTTCATGCGTACGCCTCACTCGGTCTTGCCGAGAAGGCGCAGTTGCTTAAAGTAAGATTTATACGCATATTTACCACAAACTATATTATTACATTTGTCTCTTCGAATATATAAAGTATGTTTATTAAATGATTATTACATAATTACAGTTTTTTCTCTCTTTGAAAGTATAAAAAAACGTATTCAATTTTTATTTTTTGCCTTACAGTTAAATGTTCCGGTTACCTTCATGTTGGTCGCTATCGACGAGGGCCCTGGTCCTACTATCAAATACCAATATCCTGAATTGACGAAACTACATCAGGTGGTTAGCATGTTGATACGATGTTGCGACGTGTCGTCGAAGGCACACTCGAGTCAGCAGCCTCGTACGGATCCTTTGCCCAATCCGTATGGAGATCCCGCGTGTCAGCCGGACTACCTTATGCCTATTCAACCACAAGCAGCTGAGATATTATTTATTCGCACTAGGTGAGAATTAGTTGTGTCAAATGTTTAACAAATACAATGTGAAAGATAAAAAGTTGTTTTTCGTGCGATTTTACATTGTTCTCTCTGTGACAGTTACATAAAAAAACTGATCGAGGACGCTAACGTGACGGAAGACACGGTGAAGTTGTTGCAATACTGCTGCTGGGAGAATCCGCATTTGTCACGAACGGTGCTTAGTGAACTTTTGTGGCAAATTGGTTTTGCTTACACCCACGAATTGAGACATCACACAGATCTGTTGCTTGCGATATTACTGATGGAAGATTCGTGGCAGACGCATCGCGTGCACAATGCGCTTAAAGGTATGTAAGAACGTAACATTTTCTTTCGCACGTTTTATATTGTGCCGCATTTGCATGAGTTCGTGTTTTGCAGGTGTTCCGGACGAGCGGGAAGGCTTGTTCGAAACGATACAAAGAAGCAAAAATCATTATCAAAAAAGAGCGTATCAATGTATTAAGTGTATGGTGCAGCTCTTCAGTAAGTGTAGACCCGCGCATCAGCTCTTGCATCATAGTCCAGAGCTGAAGAGGAAGTGGAGCCACGCTATCGACTGGCTTCACGACGAACTCGACAAAGTACGTGTCTGAAATTAATTTATATGCTTCAATTCGTGCAACGTATTTACAATTGTTCGATAACTCATTTACAGAGACCGTACGCTTCTGCGGCGCCTTACACGCACGCGTACAATAACTGGTCCCCACCGGCACAGTCTAACGATTCCGCGAACGGATACGTCCTCGAACGTAGCAATAGCGCGAGAAAAACTTTGGAGCGGGCATGCGAATTATGTCCAGAGGAAGAACCGGAAGTCGAAGACACTAGCGAAGATTGCGCGGAAGAGGCCGATAAATATCAACACACGTCTAAATATAAATCCAATATTCAATTCGACAAGTATCAATCTTCATTCCGAAGTAAAAGGCGTAATAACAGAGGCTTAGGATGGGCATCTATAGAGTGAGTGATCAATATATTATTAATTCCAACAGGATTTAACAAATTGTGCTAATTAATCATTTTCTATAGATATTTATACATATGTATTGTTATAATATATTAAAATTATGCAATTAAAGTATTGTGTTGTGTGTGTGTGTGTGTGTATGTGTATTTATAAATTACAGATATGTACAAATATCTTATTAGATTTGTGTGTGGAGCTTTATGTTTTTTATCACTTGCAATTAATATTTTTATCAGGCAACCTCAAATTGTTCTTTAAACATTTACTCGTTTATTATTCCGCAGATATCCCGCGGTAGACTTTACCGTGATCCAACAAATGCGAGAGGACCAGCAGCCCCCTCAGCCGGGACCCTCACCCGTGCACACGCCTCACTTGTCGCTTCAAATGCATAATCCAGAGAACTGTGAGTCGTCACAAAACACCAGCCAGGATCCATAATGAACGCTGAATGTTGACGTTCTGTCAAGTTGCTGTCTCAGTGGAACAATTTCGGAATATTTAGATGTTGCTGTGCCAGCAGCTTGGTGTCGAGCGGTAGCGACACATGTACAGATATAACAAGTGAGAGGGTTTGTTTTCTTTTTAGCGATCAGTCTTTAACGAACTCATGCTAATCTCTTAGTTTCACTATGGGTAGTTACTTTGATAATATGACGCGCTATGAATGTTCGAAACTCGCAAATGAGGGAAGAAAACGAATTAGTGGAGACGATTCCGACTGAGAAAATTTGAATTAACGTATGTTAGTTGAGGCAATCAATTCTCGACGTAGTTTTTTTTTTCTTCAATCAATGACATTGTTTGTCATCAACTCAGCCCGATTTATACTCCTTTTCCCCTTGCTTTCCCTCTCAGATGACTGTTGGCTTCCAGTCCTGGAAATGAGATAATTTGACAAAAAGAAAAAACCTTAAAATTGCGCGGCTCACTCTTCCCTCTAAGAGATCGATCGATGATACTAATAGTTTATGGCCATGAGTTTTATTTGCCTCGATTAACGCATGTGAATTCAAAGTTTAGGACTACCGTAAGATTGTATAAATGTATAGCGAGTAGTGTTACGGAATCCCGTTCTCTGCCGAATTTAGAAGACAGAAAAAGAATATAAAAACATAATTTTCCGTATGCCTATGTAAATTTGTTACTAATAAAAAAAAGAAGTTAAAATGAAACTCTCTAATGATCGAAAGATACAACTTGCAAAAACAGAGTGTAAGAGAGAGAGAGAGAGAGAGAGAGAGTGTGTGTATGTGTGCGTGATGAAGTAGCATGTTTTTGTCTTGTTCAGAGAAAGCACAGTTATCGAAGCTATATGCTCTTTAACATATATAAATATATAGCTATGCTATATATACATGTATACATAGCTTTTTGCTATTTACTCTTTTAACAATAATAAAAAAAAAAGGAATCTTTCTTGTACTTAATAATCTCTCGAGCATTCTGGAAGAAAGACACTATATATTACATATTGGCGGCTCTGCCGTGTGCTGCTAATAAATTTCAACAATACGCCAACGATGCCTCCTGTTGTGCTTTCTTTCAGTTCGACCGATTTGAAAGAGTTGTGCCTTCGACATTGTGCGACTCCATTGTACTTTTAGGTAGATATTTAAGAATCAAGTTGTTGCTTCAAATTTGATTGCTTATACACTTCGCTTGTTGAGTTAACAGAGAGTGAATAAAGAATTAAAAAAACAAAAAAAAGAAACGAAAGCGAAACCTCAAAGATAGCGAGAGAACGCGCGAGATTCAATCGAAAATAAAAAGGAATCGTCGACGAGAGAGGAGAAAAATAAATATATCTCGAAGCCCGAGATGAGAATGTGGCGGGCCACTTTAATTCATCATGACGCACGTATACAAATAAATACAAACATCAAGTTGTTCTGTCAGATACGGAGCACAGTCGTCGTCTTCCCTCAAGAAGACGGCTGTCTTCGTCCAAGAGTTCGAGTTTTTTTTAAAGAAGAGAAGGAATTGAAAGAAACGTGACGGTAGCGAGGCAAGTGGATAGCACGGAGCGGATAAACGCTAACTCGTATTGTTCAGCATATTGTAATAAACGAAGAGGCAGTCTAGAGAAAAGAGAAATCAGAGAAAGAAAGAGAGAAAGAGATTTAAAAAATAAAGAAAGTGCTAATCGAGCGACGAACGATCTTCGAATTTACGAACTGGCCATAGCTCTGACTTATTGAAAATAACGTGTGTTATATATATATATATATATATATATATAGATATATTATATAAAAAAAAAGTAATCGTAAAAAGAAGAAAAAGACGAAGAAAATAAAGAGAAAATAGAGTCACATTTATAACGCGGAAAGATTTTTAAGCGAGCCGTGTGTGTTATATACATATGAGAGAATTTCGCGCGGAAAAAAAACCAACGATTATGTCAAGACACCAGGAAATAACGACGTATCGATTAATTTTATTGTTCGTATTTATCGAGTAAACCAAGGGTTAAAAACAAGTGTACCAAATTATTATAGCTTCTCTTGGTTAAATAATGGGTACCTAATCTTACTCAAATATGTACATATAAACATACAACTGCTTTTTATATGTGATAAAAAAAATTTATTATATTCCTATTATACATTGAGATCTAGAGAAACGCTACATTGTAAATCCTGGTTTTTGTACACAGACTGTATGCTAAGTTCATTTTTTTTTGTTAACACGCGAGAGAGAGAGAGAGAGAGAGAGAAAGAGAAAGAGAGAATGAGAGAAAAATTGAGCGAGAGAGAGAAATGTAGTTTATAATTATTTTTAATATTTAATTCTATCACTGAGAATAAGCATATATTTCATGTATAATACAAAATGATTTGATTTTTTTTTCTTTTTAAATCAGTTATTCGAGAGAGAAAGAGAGAAAAAATGGTTGACAACCTGGAAGTGTCATGATACTAGTGTCATTTATCCTTACGCGTGGTAGAAATAAGGATGAGACAGAGAGAAGTTGCGACTAACCGAACGCGCGCTTTATATCGTTTTTACCACCGACTGAGATGCGGCGCTCGGATTTTTCGCCATATGCGAAAAGAAAAAGATGCGAAAAGGGGCGGTAGAGATTGCGACTGGGAATATGTTACTTTTTTTGTTTTTTCTTTTTAATATCGAATCTTTATACAAGTGGAAAAGAATGGGAAATCCGTACACCTTGTGCTATGCGCGATCCGACTACAGAAGCAAGAAATTGTGAACAAGAAAATACATAAAACTTTGTACATTGTACGTTTGCGCACATCGAGGCGGAGATGGTCGATTATTATTAACGACTTTACGTTCGTTTTCCCGTCGTACACAGAAATCAAAAAGAGATCAAAGGCAAATGCGTGGACTCGATATTGTTCGTGCACTGGTGCGATATTTTACACGCGGCGTACGTAAAGCCAAGAGTGTTGTTCTCGAGGATCATTGCGCAGAGAATTAACTCTTAAAAATGTAGTTAAAAGGAAACAATTGAGAACGAGAGAGGAAGAGAGAGAGAGAGAGAGATGTCATATTTTAGTTCTGTATAGCTCTAAAGATAATAATTTTAATTGTATTTAGCGCGAATGACGCTCTAGTCAGTAAATCTACAAATAAATGAAAGGAGATAATAGCTATGTTCTTGTATGATCTGTGAAATGTTCTCGGAGCGTTGCATCGATGATTATTACATGTGTAATTAATACATCAAGGCCGACAACGAGAACGTGCCGTCGATATGTCGGCGTCGTGGATTTTTCCTTTTATTAACGCACACGCCGCGAACATTTCCGCAGACTCCGAATGCGTTCTCCGCATTTTCTCATTTGCCTTTGAGACGCGTAACGAACGTGTGAGGAACACTCGTCACTTGTAAACTACCTCGATCAAAAAGAAGTCAATGTGTGTCTATGCCGCGTTTTGTTCTTCATTTCCGAGCAATTTTATCTCGCGAGAAAGGGCATGACCGCTGGTGCATCTAGCGCGTTCTCTCTGTACGTAAAATCGTTTACCAAAGCCAAGTGTACCAGAAGCATGTGTTTTCTTATTATCCGATTGTTTGTTTTATTTGCCGGCAATGCGTGTTTGTACGTTTACATTTTTACGTAGATATTATTTTTGCGTATGAGTTTTTTTTAGAAGAAAAGACTCCGAGAAGCGAAGCGACTTTGTAAAGTCGCTTCGCTTGTCTTTTTCGCTGCGACGCATTTGTACTCTTTATTTTTTTCTTCAAAAATTTTCTAACAAAGATGTGCTCCAGAAAAGAAAAACCAGCTTTATTCGAGAAATCGCATAAATATTATCTTGAAATGTGACTCGAACAGAGATAAGACTGATTTGGATCACGCAATATTTTCACGTAAGTGTGAAGTCTCGAGACTACTTTTTGTCGAAAAAAGTTTGTTCCCCAGCTGTTTTTGTACGTTTCAAACACGACCTCCGATCTTAATTAGTTTCCTAGTTAATGCGAGATACTGTGCGACTTATAGTTTTGTGTATGTGATTGTGTGTGTGTATATATATGTATACATCTGTATGTGCGTGTAAAACAGGCTTGTCCTGTTGCGTATCTAATTTCTATGCTTTCTTCACACGAAACCAAATACGCATAGTGCTTCGAAAAGGGGGAGAGAGAGAGAGAGAGAACTAGAGTAAAAGTATAGAAAAGTATTGCGGAATAAATTTGTTACTGAACAACTCGATACTTGAGACTTTTGGATTGAATCGCGTCGTAGCGAAAGGGTGAAACTTACGAGAATGAAGTGGTATGTGCGATTGATGTAAACGCCAACGCGCTCTCGCTTTATACACAGCACCGTTATTAATTTTGCAACCGAGATAGATTATTTATTGTACACGAGAAGCGTCTTAATTTTTGTACATGTCGTTTTAACGTTTGTATCCCAAGCGACTCCGAAACCTCTCGCCATTCTGTTGTAATAATTTGTTACGCTGCACGAAAACCCAATTAGAACTGCGAAAACAAAAACCTCGTTAATGTACAAAACAAATTTGTACAGAACAAATGTCACAAGTAGAAGCGTCATCGCGAGGAAACGCAACAACAATAACTGTCGTAATAATTGACGGACAATCTCGACGGCACTTTGAAGTAAAAATGGATTTGACGACAAATGGATTCACCCGATTTTGAATGTTTTTTTTTTTTTTTTTTTTTTTTTTTTTGAATGTCATCGGATTCTAATTCCAGCGAATAAAAAGAAGAAGGCGGTTGAACACTCACAAAGTACAAGATAAACACATATAAAAGAAAGATCTGCGAGGCAATCATGTTTTACTGTCAAGAAGACGACACGAGCGATTCGATTAATATCTCGGAGCATATGCAATTCACTTAGAGAGATATTCGACATAAAAGTGACATAACAGAAGTCACACGTAATACTCATTGATATCGAAGAAAAATTCTTTTTAACAGTATACAAAAGATAGGAGACGAGAAATTGAGACATACACGACGAGACAATGTTGAGAAGCGGAATGGCGCATGTATGTATGAGAATGTACGGTGTGCGATATACAGCGAAAGAGGATCTTGTCGAGAGAAGACGAGAAAGAGATTTCTTATGAAATTAAATAGCGCGAACGGACACAAGTGTTTCCCCTCTGAAAGACGCCGAGTGGTGATTTCTGGACGTTCCTCAAAAGATGTTTCGGATGATTTTCAAAACATGTGTTGTTCAAACAACGGACTACTGAAGCACCGAACGCTTACATTTGTTTCTCGATGTAAAACACACAACGACGATGCTCGCTCACGATTTCGTTTCCTTGTGTTTACTTCCCGAATCGTCGATCGTCGCGACTCGTTCTGGTGCTTCGAGAGGAAGAAGAGCGCGATAAGAACAACACAAAAATTTAAAGGCCATCCGAAAAACGTCTGAAGGAAATATACGGACAAAAATTAATTGATTCTAAAACACAGATATGTAAGAACAATTGATAAATCCGAGAATATTAGAATAAGAACTGCCGCTTCTTGAGACGTCTTACGTTTGATGCCTTCCAGTTTGTGTGTTGGTCAGCGGGAAGAAGGTAGGCGAACGAAATAAACTTGTCGTTGATGTGTGTGACGAAATCTAAATAAAAACGAAAGAGAGAGAACAGGGAGAAGCGCTCAGGTCGCCCTACACGCTACATATCCGTTTAAATGGCGCATTTATGCAGGCATTTTTCATTTAGGACCCGTCGTCGGATTCGTATCGATCGATCAAACTCCTTACAGCCAACCGATCCTGCGACCCTTCTTCACGTCATCGACCCGCGTTTTTTTTTTTTTTTTTTTTTTTTTTTTTTTGCAGACTCTATACATATTGAAGTAATTATTAAGATTGTATATTCTTAATTAAATTGGCGCGTGCGCGGTCGTTGGATGACTCGAGACAAGAAAAAAGAAAATAAACCAGAACACACACATGGCAAACGCATATGTATACACACACACACACACATTACACGTATGTACACGCAAGGGGAGAGGGTTGCGGGCGACGGTTTGCTAATTCTCGCGGGGAGCTTTCACTTACGAACGGGCGACACCCGCACGTCCTGCGTGTTTCCGCAGTAAGGAGACCTCTGCCGCCTCCGGAGAATCTTTTGTGTATTATTTCTAACAGAATGTAATAAAGTAAAGTTTAAACAGAAACGATTTGGTCTTCTCTTATTTGCGTTTCGTTTTGAATATTTTGTATGTGTATGACATTAGAGCGGAAATTCTGACGATTTAGCATTTCAATTGTTAAATCAGTCAAGAGATAACAGAATAATTTATTAACCCTTCTGTCAAGTGAATAAATGCAACGAGTTTCACGCATTAGTTGAACTACCTGTTATTTTAGACTGAATATTAATAAAGTAATCAGATTTTCTTTAGAACACATCAATCAATTACGCCGTACTGACAAGATTAAATATAATAGCGTGGAGAAGAACGTCTTCTCGAAACTTGCCGCGCAATGAAAAGCTCATTGAGCATTATCGTTTATCCCCCATGAAAGAAGAGAGAGAGTAGATGTATTCGATCATAAACACAAACACAACAGCAATAAATGCAAACAGTATTATCTCTGTGATGAACTCTTAACTTATATACCGTCTTATCTGTGCGAAGATTCTATTTCAGAACAGGCAGTCGTTTGTCGAGGATCGAAGCGCGCGCATGAGAACGTAGATTTCGGTAAGTTTTAATTATCTCGGAAAAAATGTTACCGCAAGCAAGTACTATAAATTTAACAGTTTTTATTTGACGCTGTGTAGCATTTGTGTTATCAAAAGTTTTATTTTTGCTAGAGACGATAACGCGTCTCAGTAAAGCAGATTTAAATCACATTATATTCACAGTTGAAAAAATACGAGTGTTCTCTATCATGCTATGCAATATATTGATCAATACAATAGTAATCTTGGTCTAAACATTTTCAATATCGACACGTTACACATAATGAAATTATTGACACGTCCTTGACAGTAAAATCGAGAACAGATTCTGCAGATGCTTGCGTCGCACACTATTTAAATGACACTTTTTTGCAGTTTGATAAAATGTCTACGTACGTATGCGTTGAGGATTATGAGAAACACGCTCTGGAACGTTTGCCCCCTCATGCGAGAGACTATTACAAAAGCGGTGCGGGGGAAGAGTACAGCGTAAGATTGAACAAAGAGGCTTTCAAAAAGTAAATCTAAAAATATGACAAAAATTATAAAGTCTTCAAGAACCAAACGCTACGTGCGAAATATTTTTAAATATTTCCAAGATGCAATCTAAGCGTATTTTTTTCAAATTGACACTCGATAGATAAGCGTAATAATTTACACTTTTGAAAACTATATTTTGAATCCGATGTTTTGGCTCTTAAAGGCTTTGTTACTTCATATATATTTTAATTTTCTTAAATTACGTTTGATCTCTTTCATAGTTACAGGATACGTCCTAGATTTTTACGGGACGTGTCTAAACGAGACATAAGCACAACGGTGCTGGGCCACAAGGTCTCGATGCCTCTTGGAGTCGCGCCCACCGCCATGCAACGCATGGCGCATCCCGACGGAGAATGTGCCAACGCAAGGGGTGAGTGTGTGAGCTCTTTCCATTTTGCAAAATATTCCTCAAACAGATGTATAAAAACATTATACACATGTAAATGAAAGGATAAAACGACGTTATTGAATTGAAAATTAACGCTGTGTTATAGTTCTTAATAATATATTTGTTTAATATGTTTATTGTCAGACAAAATATCTGAAGTTACTGTCTAATGCACATTGAAGAGAAGTTGGAAAGATAATTGTTATCTTTCTCTGTCTCTTTCTCTCTCACTCTCTTATATCCTGATTAAAATATTCTAATCAATTTAATCAAATAGAATATATCCGTAAATTAATTGAATAAATCATAAACTATCATATACGAGTAGATCGCATAAACATGCACAATAGTCGAAATTGTATGAGACATGTTTTTTTATACAATTATATATTTTCATAAATTCTCTTAGAGGAATATATAATACTTTCGTTCATATTTCAACAACTTACATTATAACGTAAACGAAATATATGTTAATCAGTCCTGTTTGATAAATAACACGTCAAGAGAACGTAATTGTCCACTATTAATGATAATTTGAGCAGAAAGTAAAAATCATCACGTTAATCCAAGTCATCACGTATCATATATCTACGTATGGCTAAGTGTAAGGCACGATAGAGCGCTTGCCATACAGCAAAAATTCTCACAACTACATCGCAGCAATGTAATTGCAAAAATTGCGGAATATGCTGTATGAGATATTTTATACGCGATATGTATGGACACATCCGCTGATACGAAGACGTCCGATATCTTCGAGTCCGGGATAATCGAGGAACAACTTTTTGTCACCTTCGGTCGGGCGCATTGTAATCGCACGACAATCGATGCTCGTTTGTGTTCAACCGCTACGACCGAGCGCAATTCACGTCGCTAAGATCAGAATTTGTGATGACTAGTAACCAGGAATAATAAAACAAATAGATTTTTCGGATTTCTATGTACGTAGGAACTCAAGCGCGAACCTACCCACGTTTTCTAGAAATATTGTATGGCAGTACAAGAAAGATTACTTGAGTTTGGGTCCTACGTTTTCCCAATTGTTTATAGCCTTCATGTTGACCTGCTCTATCCGCCACTTCTGAGTGGGCGACGTCTTGTCGCACGCGGTCACGTACACTTTCTTGCTGCCCGGATCGACGTCCAAACATCTAGACGAGTAGCCGTGCTGCAGCCACTGCTTCTCCACGTCGTAACGCCACAGTTGATTACCTTGTTTCCCGTGGCAAGGATACAGGCTCACCGGCGCTTTCTCGTCGCCTCTGGATACGTCGAGGCAGTCCGTGCGATCTTTAGGCCGGATATCCTTGTGCCAGGTCAGCCGGAACTCTTGTTCGCCGGCTACTTTCGCGTCATCTTTCATACAAATGTCCACTATGACGAGCTCGTCTCTTTTGCGTCTCTTCGAGTCCAGACACAGCTCGGTCGCGCCCATGTTCCTGATCTCGCCGTAAGCAAAATCGTCCGGCTCGATCGGCGGATAGACTTCCACGAGGTCGAACGCTATGTTTTCGATAAACCAGTGAAACGGTTTGCAATGTAATTTCGCACGCAGAGCTTTCTGTTCTGACAAATTGCCCGGATCAAGAGTTCGCAGGTGCGGCCGTCTCTTGTAGATGTATTCTTTGTACTCGTCCATCCACACTTCGGCGACTCTCTTGTAATTCTTGCCCAGAAAGTCGCCGCGACCTGGATTGGGAAACGGTGGGAATTTTCTATAAATATGACCGACTCTGGAACAGGGTGCGTCGAACATCTGTCCGCCACATTGCCAGATCTTGAAAGACAGTTCGTACTGCTCGCCGCCCCAAATATCCAGACCTGGATCGTAGCCGCCTAGTTCCCAGAAAAACTTGGCGCTAATGGCAAAAAGACCGCCCGCCATTATTGGGCTCTTGAACGGCTCGGCGGGTTTCTTCAGATCCTCGGGTAGCAACGGCAGTCGCTTGTAGTACAACTCCCAATCGAACGCTCCGCGCGCGCCTTCGTCTTGCGCCCTATACTCGAAGGTTTCGTAAGCTATCACGTCGATAAACGGGCAAACGCAGGTTCTGTGGTCCTGGGCGATCGGTTCTAACAGCGGTGGCAACCAATTCACGTTGGCCTCGCTGTGAGAGTCCAGGAACACGAGAACCTTCGCTCGAGCTTTCTTCGCGCCCGCCAATCGACCTCTGATCAATCCTGAACGTTTTGGCAGTCGTACAATGGACACTTTCGGCAAGTTTTGGGCGACATAGTCATCTAGCTTCTTCTTCAACTCCACTTTTGTGCTGGCGTCGTCGACCAGTATGATTTCCTCTAGGAGAGAAGGCGGTGAACGATTGATCACACTCCAACAAGTTCGTAGCAGTGTGCTGAAGTGTTCATTATGGAAAGACACTATCACAGAAACAGGATCTAGGTTTCTCAAGTACTTTTTCTTTTTGCATTCCGAATGACGGATGTCAGGTACCGAACGATTTAATGAAATCTCGTCACTGAGCGCGGCATTGAATCCGTTTACTTGATACAGCTTCTCTTTCAACGCGTCCAGGGACGGAGAGAGAAAGGCTGGCTTTCCGTGCTCTCCCATCCCAGACCGCTTCTCCTCTTCCTTGATCTTCCTGTAGTCGTGCCAGTCGATTTTGTCGTTTATATCCTACAAAATATATTGAAACTAGTAAACATGAATACGCAATGAAAAAATTATCAGGACAATTGAACGAAGATCACGAATTCCACTTTGAATCTTTCTCGTACCTGGTCCGGATGCTCATTGCTTTCCCGGTTGTTGTCTCTCCGTTGACCGGCGGCAATTCCCGCGAAGACGTCGAGCGACGTCGAGATCTGACGATTAGGTGGTGCGCGCACGTAACGGAACACCACCACGGTGAGGAACACCGTGAATGCCGCCAGCAGGGTAAACTTGACCAGGCTGATCACGTTCCGTCTCATCTTCGCGGAGAAATCATGTCGCGGGGAAAAGTTGAGCCGGCTCCCTTCTCTATCTCTCACGAAAACTTAACCTCACTTCTCGGCCCGGATTTCACGGTGCGATAATGTCACTTATCGTTGGCATACTGCACGCGATTCGGCGAGATGTTTATCGTTCTCTGATCAACACCTCGCGAAACACAGATACGTCGACCGCAATATGCGCACGCGAATCAAGTGACACGTACCAACTGTCACCGACTGGCTGTTGGCCAGCTGTTGATGGCCGCGCGAATATCGGGAAGCGATCGTTGAAGAGGAAGGAAGGGAAAAATTTCTCCTCGCGAAGCGCTGGAAAAACTTGTTTCCCGTATCTCCCAGTCTAACTGTGTGCTAGATTTTTAACGCGACTTTAACGGTGTTTATCAGTAGTTTATTGAACGAGAAATAGAGATAACAAAACCTGTTGAAATACAACGTGTTAATTAATAATCGCGTTACTGCGAATTTTTTTGTCCTGATAAACGAGATAAAGAGAGACACGGTTGCGTAAATTGTTTTTTTGTTTTAAGAGACACCTACTCTACAGGTGTTACAATATAATAGACATACCAAGTGGTCACACGTGTTGATCCGAATGATGTAATCATACAAAACTGAACCGCGCGCGCGGCAAGAAATCAGAATTAAATCAATATAAATAACAGACCAGTAGTGATATACTTTAAATAGTAGAGAATAAAAGAAGCGACGTTGCTTCTACAAATGATTATAACAATAATATAAACAAGACTAACTTGTTTCCTAAGTTGCTCGATCTGTTCAATCCTAATATTTGCGTTATTTTGTTCATTGCAGCCGCTCAGACGGCAGAAACAATCTTCATTCTTTCGACGATATCGACAAGTAGCATAGAAGAAATAGCGGAAGCCGCGCCACGATGCATAAAGTGGTTTCAGCTCTACATATACAGAGATAGGAACGTCACCTTGAGCCTGATAAGACGCGCTGAAAGCGCCGGTTTCAAGGCGCTGGTGCTCACCATCGACGCGCCGTTCTTCGGCGACAGACGCGCCGACCTGAGAAACAAATTCGCGTTGCCAAGTCACTTGAGGTACCTCTCACGCAAATGTCACAAGAATAACTAAAAAAAAATCAAAAAAAATTAAATATCCAAAAGTAAATGCAGACATAATTACGAGAGACAAAAGTTATTCAGAGACAAGACAAAATAATAAACCGTATATGACAACATTTGCGAGTGTATAATATATATAATAATATATGTATTTCAGACTTGCGAATTTTGAAGGTGATTTGTCGCGACGAATAAATTCCGCGAAAACCGGCTCTGGCCTAAATGAGTACGTTACCGCGATGTTCGACGCATCTCTCACCTGGGATGATGTAAAGTGGCTCAAAAGGTATTCTGTGTTCCAGATATCGCTTGTAGAGTTTTCTTATCTCGACATTAGAAAGTTACATAACGCTATCGAGTGCGCAAAACTAAATCAGGAGTACTCGAATCGAATTTTTTACAGAATCACAACTTTGCCGATAATTCTCAAGGGAATTCTCACAGCGGAGGACGCTCTTTTAGCGGTAGAAAATGGAGTCAACGGTATTATAATTTCGAATCACGGCGCGCGGCAAATAGACAGCGTCCCGGCGTCGGTAGGTTTGTTTCTCTTAAACACATTCAGAAATTGATGTACTTAAACAATCATTTAAAAAAATATGTATATCTGTAATACCTGTAATACTTGTAGTAGCACATTTATTATTGATTGTGCACACATTTGCAGATCGAAGTTTTGCCGGAAATAAATAAAGCTGTGGGAGACGAGATCGAGATCTATATGGACGGCGGGGTGACGCAGGGCATTGACGTGTTCAAAGCTCTAGCTCTGGGTGCAAAGATGGTACGAATCTATCGAACACACTGACGAATTCGCGTTTCCGATCTTCAAAATGCGTTTCCATTAACTCGTTTTTATTTTTCAGGTATTTTTTGGAAGACCTATGCTGTGGGGCTTGGCGTATGACGGCGAAAAAGGTGCCAACAAGATTCTGGAACTTATGAGACGAGAAATCGATCTAGCGTTTGCGTTAACTGGCAAGTTTCGGACCAATTGTTATATATTAAAAAAAAAAAATAATACTAACAATTTACAAAATTTAATGACATAATTTATTTTAATAAAGTAACTGTGGTTTTTAGGTTGCGCAACAGTAAAAGATGTCACGCAAGATATGGTGATACACTCGTCGTACTACAGCCATTTATGAAACAAGATTTTGTTTAGCGTCTAAAAACGATATGTAAATACATGTGTATTATGTAACGATGTATTTTTGATAAAAAAATAAAGTACTTCAACATCTGTGAAAACTTGTGTTTCCTTTAAGTGTCATAAAGATTATTTATGTACAAGTCAAATATATTGTGTGTATATGTAACATATATCTAACAATACAGTCAAACTTCATTAAGATAAAATCTTTGAGACCGAATATCACTACTATTTTAAAGTACAGTAGTGAAAAAAAGAAGTTTCTTTCATTTTAACAAAGTTTAGTTTAGTGAAGTTTGATTGTATATATACATATATATTATAATATAATTTTTCATATTAAGTGCAATTTATTGAGTTATGTTTTCTTTAAGAGAATGTTGTCTCTAAGAGAATAGATTAATGATAATAATTCATCACGTTTCTTTAACACTAAATTTGGAACTACAGTATAAAGGCATTTTAGTACATTAGATTTCTCTAAAATATGTTTAATTGCAACGTCCGCAACACATAAAACATACAAACCACAATCATAACCGTTGTTTTGTTGCGGAGAGCTTATTTCTACATATATACTATGTTTAGGAAAAAAGTAATCTTTTAGCTTCTTCACAAGCATTTTCGCGGATAAACGATTGGTATAGCGCATTGAATCACAATGAAAAAATCCGCTTTCGTTACGAGAATGTATTAACAAACTCCAGTGCGAGCCACCCGCTGCATTTGTCTCGCAGTTATTCACTGCAAAGAATACATAGTCATAGTTTATTGCCTCGAGAGGTTCAAGCAATTCGTTGACTATTGAATCTTGCATCTTTAACAACTGAGTGAGTTCTGGACCGATAAACAACATTCGAGTCGTGCTGTCCTTGTATTTTTCATTTAAGTAATCGAAATAAAATCCTATAATAACATCATTAATCCAGCTGGTGTTTGTCTTCAACAAAGCAATGTCTGATGATCTGATTACATAATTCTGGTAACTCAATACAATTTCATCCATTTCTGAACTCGATGGGATTCCTTGAAATGATTATCCGAACATAATAAATACTGAAATCAAAAATAATTCAACATCTAATATTTTTTTATTAGTATATGAACGAGCACACTTGCTATCAAAGAGTGCTAAAAATTACATATGTATCACAAAAGCTTCGTGATAAAGTGCTTTAATTTTGCTTTAATTTTGTTACCAATTTCTGACAAATGTTTTTTTGCTTAGTCAAAAAGTTATGCAAATTTGTGACAAGAGTTTTTGTCACACAATAAAAGAAAAATTAAAATTCTTCGAAATATGGCAAATATCTCAGTAGAGAAAAAATGTAAATATAAGACTACGCAATAAGTACATATTTTAATCGTTAATTACGATCTCCGCTGTTCCGCCAAGTGTTGCTCCGTTTCTGCCAAATTTGTTACATCATGTATATCAAAGTTTGATGTGTTTTTATCTTACATTTGTTGTTAGTAAGGGTTTTTATATTACGTATGGTAAAGTTTTTTTTATATTACAAGCTAATAAGACGACAATAACAAAATTTACATAACGATCAAAACGTGAGTGATTGTTTACTTGAGCATCCTTACCTCAAATATCGATAAATTTATGTTTATTTGATTTGTTGCAACGCGAAAAAATCTTGCAACAAAATTTGCAGTTCTGACTCATGAAGGACCGATTCGTACACAAACGGTCCGTATCGTGTCGCGACTAAGAACATGAAAACACTTTGCTTATCACGTTTCGAAGTCCCGAAAACACGTTGAAGCACTTTGAAGTTAAGTGTCACATTTGTTTTTACGCTTGAAGTTGAGAAATTTGAGAGCAGTAACGGCTGAATTTTAACTGTATCGCTATTCGACTCTCTCCGATAGCGCTATGTTTACGGTGGTGCACATTGGCAACTACGTAACAATGTCCACAAGCCATTGTCGGTAAAAATAAGCGATCGCAAACGTAAATAAGAACCGATCAATTATTTTATAGTATAAAATTTGTAAAAACATATGTTACTTATAGATATGTAGATATATAAATATAGATTTTTTCTTTTTCATTAAATTACACTATTTATTTATATTTTACACTTTATATCTACATATACTATACTTATTATTATTACATAACTATAATACATATATTTTTATATGTATTATAGTTATGTGATAATGCGCGCATATTTTTTTATTGATATATTTATACGAATTTTATTTTTTGAAATGTTTTGCAATATAAAATAATATAAACTAAATATTTGTACATTTTGATCAATTATCAGTTTTTGTTTTTGCAAAAAATATACAGTAGCTAGAAAATTACACGTTGCGTACAAAAAAAAAAAAAAGAAAAAAAAACATTTTTTGAAGAATATCGTTTTGCTTGTCACTGTTCGAACACGATCATTATGCAGATTCGTGATCAACAACATAAATATCATTCTATACAAGAAAAGAACTTTACTTATACATATAAATATATATGATTATATTATAAATGCGTTAACATATTTTTATTCTTTTTATTTCTGATCCGTACGAAAAATCTATGCAGAATGTGCCGCGCGTGAAATTCTGGGGACTATTGTTTATCGCGGAAGAGAATGAGCCAGAGAATGCCTCTTTATTCTGTAACAATTAATAAAACTTTCGTTATTGTTGCGCAGCTACTTTGTTATACGTTTTGTCTGCGCTAAGGTTCGTAACGCACAAGTCATGTCCGTAACGTATAGAGTTACAAAGTTACAGAAGAGACCAGCCAGAATATATCGCGCCGTGTTCACTCGCCGTAACGTTGAGCCAGATAATCTCTATCGTACGGATACTCTTTTGCCAGCATTTCATTTGGCACATAATAAGTACCCTTAAAACTACAAAAATATCGGCCAATTTCGTCGTTATTAATTCTGTGATAGGGCCACTGATCGGGTTTTATACATTCTAAAATTGACAAGTGTGTATGATTCCGTTACTAATACATAACAATAAATACACAAACAATAATCATTATAAAATAGGAATGTTTATGTATATTTACCTTCGGCAACGTAAATCTCTTTTCTATGACCGTTACAAATGACTTTATAATAAGGCCAGCCGTTTCGATGGAATGAGCATGTGCTTGAAGTTCGATCAGTAAAAATACGATTATTAAAAATATGATCAATTTTATATGGGCTCTTGCATCGTTCCCAGGATTGCATGTTTAGATACCATCCGATTATCACGCCTGTGTTATTCGTAAAATGTGGAATATCGAGCCACGAGATAATCATTCCAACTGCATATTTCATATCCTTCGGTCTTTCATCTGGAATTCTAAGCGGTTTGGGAACCGTAGTTTTATTGTCTTCGATTATATGCTAAGAAAAAAATACAAATCAATATTAAAAAGTTAATCGCTTTTTTAAATGTTTTTTTTTTTTTTAGATGTGTCATAATATAAAAAGTTAATCTGACTTGTATACCAATTTGTGTTAGAAAGAATTATATATCAATAATCAAAAGAGTTTATAAAATGCATATTACACAGAAATACATACCGTAAGTTTATGTACTCCCAAGTGATTAAATAAACCTTCAATATAAAGTGGAGTTCCTACAACTTTATCACCAATTGTTTGAAATATTTCCTATACTTGCAGAAAACAATACAAGATTAATAAAATAAAATAACTTATAAACAGAACTGTTAAAAACTCAAACATTTTTTACATACTTTGAATTTGTCTAATGTATCCAAGAAACCTTTAAAATTCAAGTGATACGTTGAACAGTGTCTGTACAGCTGCACAAGTTTGTCTGAATTGGTTGGTTCTACTAAAAGCTGTAATTGCAGCAAGTCATACATTTCTTCGACTTTGCCTAACCGAGTAATTCGGAGAACATTTACAATCGTCTGTTTTACCATCTTAAAAAAAATGCATTATGCAATAGACAATGATTAAAATTACTATTTTATTACTAAGAAAAGTGTTAATGCTACACGTAGTGCATTTCTCTGCTGATATCTAATTGTCTATATTTATCAATGTAAAAATTTATGAGTATACAGAAATATATTTGCTTACTTTAGTAGAGATCGTGTTATCACGTGCAAAAAATTTCATGGGACATTTGTCCACGTTTGTAACATTACGCATCATCGGACAATCCGTGAAATCTCTAAGGTTTCCATGATTTAGTAAGTCAATATATAAATTTATTTCATTTTCGTTTTCATTGCTATAAGTGTACAAACACATTGTGTGTGATCACAGATATGAATGCAATAAAAGTAAAAATACAAAAACCACGATTCTAAAAGTCTCTTACTATTTTGGCTTCCATTTTAAGAAGAAATGTGACGGTATATCTGTTACCTCACAGCGTAAACCGAGTCTTCTTGCCACACTTATAAATATCACTGCTAAAGGTATAAAATGACCATATCTATAATGTAAGACCTGCACATAATAAATACCAAAAGAAATATGTAAATGTTAAATTCGATATAAGAAAGAGCATTTACTACAGTAATATGACAATTAATCCCTACTACTTACATAGTCTACAAAAAAAATTTTATACTCTGTATTTGATATACTATCATACAAGATCTCTGGACTCCGAACTCCTCTGAAGCCTAATTCGTCGTATAAAACTTTACGGATTGCATCTAGAACCTGTCTTCCTTCTTTCTTATCCCAATAATTATCAGCAATATTATTGTATTTACAGTAAGTAAATAGTTCCGCAGGTGCCGAAAATATGGAATGATTTGGATATTCTTTTCTGAGACTGTTCAGTACTTCGTCTGCAATCGTATCAAGCATTTTTGGAACATCAATTGCCCACTGAGTGCACTCTCTGCTCTGTCTTCCTTTCACCCAGTCTTCAACAATACTAACTGCATCTTCTAGAATTTGCTGTTTCTGAGGTTTATTTATAAATTTCTGCCATTTTCTCCTCAAATAAGAGTGCTTAAGATATGTCATAAGATTTTGGGCATAATAGAATTGCGTTAAATTGTAATTTGTCCTAAAAATACACAGGAAAATATTTTAAAAAATAATAATAATGAGATATTAATGCTTTGTGATCAAGAGGCTATTCTTACCATGGCGATTGTGCAAATACATTATCTAATTCATCCATTAAAAAATCATAATTTAATTCATACATTTCTGTGTCTAGCCAAAGTGACAAATTAAAATCATTCATGTCCTCATCAATTAAATATTTTTTAGAATAAAATTTCTCAGGCATCAGAGACAGATATTGATGTAAATATTTTCTGCATTCTAAACTTCTTTTAACATATTGTTCATAATTTATATTCTCACGATTATATTTGCTTTTTAAATGAGGCCATCTACAATAAAAACAATACTTAAGTTACTAATTTAATTACTAATTTAATTACTAATTGTAGCACATATGTTGTCTAAATAATATGTGTTTTATAAGTAATTGGAAGTATAAAAGAAAAATTTGTTAAATATATATTCTATATATACATATATCTATAAATGTACATATAAATATTTCTATATAGTATCTACTAAGAGATTACTATTATTCCAATATAGAAATATGACACAAGTGTAAAGAGAAATAAAAAGAAAAAAATTATTAAGAGAGAACAAATTTTAAAAAACAATGTCTTATTTGTGAAATTGAGCAAGGCTGAGTCACAATAAAGAACATATAACCTTCCTTAGAGCATGGAATACATGGAACAATGCAACTTGATAAATCAATGTCTCTCTTACCGAAAGTATAAATTAAACAAAGACTCATAAAAAGAATTGCGAAATACCTTTGAAAAAACTTTTTTCGCCAAAGTATATTGTTAGGGCTGACCACTTTGGAGAAACGTTTGCACGCGCATCTGAAACTCATAATGTCTTCGATGCTGACGGTTTCCAGTTCCAGGATGATGCAGAGCACATCGTCGGACAAACTCATTATTGTAGTCATGTTGAAATCGCTAAAATATGTTATCCACAGAAAAACTGATAGTAAACTCAAACTACGTTGTATCTGTCGATGTTTATACAGTGGAGTTCTCCGTAACGTGATTGACGTCAGGCTTAACGCACTGTTGCCAACGTAACTTAACGTTGCACAAAAAAAACTTTTCCCTAGTTTGCGGAAATATTCGAGAATCGATATCGGACCTCTGATTCTCGAAAAATATTGCATGATATTTTATAATTATTACTAGAATAACTAGAGGTCTGTTCTTTTTCCATACTTTGGCTGCACTAGTTCACAGTCTACCTTTTTCCTTTTAATATGGATAAAAAAAGATAGACTGTGAAGAGATTTCTGGTAAATATCGCTATATCTTTCGAGATTTTCGAGAATCAAATCCCAGAAACACCTGGAAATCTTAATATGGTGCATGTCAACGACACGTTCTGATATTTGTACGTAAAAGAAGCACAGCGCCATTCAAGCAAAGAAGAAGGAGTATTTGTACGTAGGTATGTGCTATATTTATTTTGTGTTAACGTAACATTGTATTGTTTTTCGTTATAAATAAAAGAATTGAGCAACGCTCGCAGTTTGGAATAAGTGAATAATTTCTTCTTTGTTGTAGTTTACACAATTCTGAATTACGCGTTTTCTCATTTAACTACGTTCACGAACATTTAACTACGTTAACTACGAACATTTAACTACGTTCTTGAAACGCAATACATTACGATTCTGTATGCAAATAGTAGCTTATGTTGCAGTAGTAGAATAATCTTCGGTGAAAATATGACGTCGGTGGATTCGGGAGTGGAGACGAGCAACGATTCGAATGATAACTCAAACGTTCAGCAGGAAACTCAACATGTCCCTGGTCACTCAGCATGTCCTTATCATGCTGCCGGTTGTCCATCAATTGAAATACCTTCGTTTTTTATGACGTCGGTAATTATCTGATTCAGCGCACATTCTCCGTGAATCTTGATAAAACATGTTGAATGAGCATACTTTCATCAAGATTCGCGACAAGGATGCTAAATTATTTTCATAAAAAATAATAAATTCTCCCAGTTACTGTACATAATTCTAATAAGATATATTTTGTTATTTTTTATGATAAACTTTTTTAATAAAAAACTGAATTTTTATCTTGATGTTAGCTGAAAAAGCAGTGTTGTTTTCACAATTATGATAACTATCGGCTATCTGGACCCTTTTCTAACCATCGCGACATACTTAGTAAGTAACTTTGTCATTGGAGCAGAGATTACTGTGACAAATGGTTTTTAGTTTTAAAAGAAACTGTCATTTTTTTTTATTACGATCACTTTAAAATATAAAAATTTTTTCTTAAGTAAAATTATAAGGAAAGAGTATGTAAACTGTTATTAAATACACTGATTGTTTTTGTGCAGGAAAAACTTATGTATCAGATAGAACAATAGACAAACTGAAAAGATTCAGAAAGAAGTACAATGCTATATGTAAAGAAAAGTTGAAAACAAGACTAAATATAGCAGTGTGCTTAAATAATGTTTCAATGGCAGAAACTTTCTTGCAAAATTCTGGTCCCCCTAACTATCAAGATGCTTTTGGACGAACTCCTCTTCATTATGCTGCTTGCAAGTAAGTAAACTAGAATTTTGGAAATATCTGCTTATCTCTGTGTTCTTTTCTTAAAAAAAAATTTATAATTTAGAAAGTTAAGTTTTAGTTACAGAGTTTTATATACCGAGTGTTTCTAGTTTTGAAAATATGTAAACAATACATTTATTTATATCATACACTTCAGCCTTCTTTACTACAGGGGTTACACAGACATAGTTCGATTATTATTAAAAAAGGGCGCCAATCCAAATCTCCATGATTGCATAGGCAACACTCCGTTGCATCTAGCCACAGTCACCAGTAATCACGAAATAGTAAAACTACTTGTGGAAGCCGGCACCGATGTTCAAGCGCCAGATCTACGCGGCAAGAATCCACTGAACTTAGCAATGACTAAATTAAGAATGTTGCAAAGCTACAAGAATGAAGACATGATAGCACTCAGGAAGGAAGCGTACGAAATAACGCAACTGTTAACCATGCACTTGAAAGAAAAAATGCAAAACGAAGCAAAAGCGCAGAAACAGATAGAAGTTTTGACCGATTTTTGTTCACGTCTCTCGTTGTCCAATACTTCGGATCAGATTCAGGATGGCGTTAAAGATTTATTGGAGAACATAAATGCTCTTGATATAACAGAGTAGTCGCTTCATTAGTATGCGCGCATGGTACTGTTGAAATTTGACAGTCATATATCCAATTATTAGAAATAAAAAGATCAAAACAAACAGTCTTGTGTTTCAGTCTCGTGTTACATTTTTTGTCTTATTATTAACGGTTTTCTTCCGACATGTTTTTTCAAATTCTCAAAAGCTGCGTAAATTTATATATATATATATAAATATCTTATAGCACACATTCATAAAAAACATCTCCCTGATCGTTTATTTTTAGAAGCTATGTGTGTAATTACATAATAACATATACACTTTTTGCATGAAATGTAGCTTTTTTGTATAATTTATTTCATCAAAATTTGAATTACATCGAGAGTTTAATGCAACTACAAAACATTGTGTTAAGAATCCACGTTGTATAATTCTTTAAAACAGAATATTCAAAACTGATGAAGTATCCAGTAGGTGTTTATAAATTCAATAAAAATAAACTGTCTATATAAATTGAATTATTGTAAAATTGTGTATAGAGCGCGTTGTTATAAAGCCAAATTATTACTGATGTGTTTATTATATTGTATTGCACACAATACTTTTTTTTGTAATAACAGTATAAAGACATTTGTAAAAAAAATTATAGAGCTATGAGCTACTTGATGAACGTGAATAACAATAATAAGAGCAAAAACATTTATTGTTACAGAGATCGTTGTGTTAGAAAAATAACATTTAAAGATTTATCTTATTTTTGAGTGGTTTGTCATTCACTTATCATATTCAAAGGTGGCTTGTAACTCTATTGGTCATTTTTTTTTTTTTTTTTTTTTTTTTTTTTTTTTAGTAGTTTTTTGTTCGAATTTTTTCAAAGTCAGATTATTTGAGAATTTGTAAATAATCTCGTAATTTATGAATATTGTATATGATCTATATACTTCTCTGCTTGTAACTTTATAAACGTACGTATATAGAGAAACACAATTATAATAAAGTGTGTTTTTATATTAAATAAAGTGTTTTCTCTGCATACGGTAAAATATTCTTATTTCTCTTTTATCTAAATCTAAATGAACAAATCCTCCATTATAATTGTAAAATAAAAGATATACTGTACTATACTGTATCATGCTCCTGAACAATGTACGAGAAGGAAGAATGTTTCTCTTCGCGTTCTTTGGCACTTTGTTTTTTTCTCTGTTGTAAAACTATTCAGTGTCAGACAATGTATTGTACTCTAAGAAATTTTGCAGCAGAGCTTGATTTTATATTGCTGTGTGTGTGTGATGTAAACGCATCACGATAAAATGCAGCAAATAGTTAACCCGAGAATAGTCGCGTTTTTTACACTCCAGCGTCAAAAAAATAAAGCTCACGTCACAGTAGTTGTTTTATTCTTTTTTTGTTTGTTTTTATTTTCTTGATTCTATTTACTGTTTTCAGAAAATATTAATTAAATTTATATCTATAATATCTTTAGTTCTTAATAAATTATAAAACAATAATTTTGAATATGTGATGAATAACAATATTTTTTAACTGTAAAAAACACCCCACGCGACCGTTTACGCACAAACAAATGGCGCAACTACTCCCGGGTTAAATAAACTTTGAGACAAAGAGACCAAAATAAACAGTTTTGCTTTACATGTGTTATATTTTTCATCTTATAATTTTAACAGTTTTTTTCCTATATTTTAAGTTTTTTAAAAGTGTCGATAATCACGTATATTTCGACTTTTGCTTTTTATTCAATATGTTTGTCCCGACAGTGTTAGGCTCTCCTCTTTTTCCAAAGTGAAACCGGGATTTGAAGGATACTTTTTTTCTTATTTCCAGTTGAATACTTGACTGAGAGACGCGCGCGAAAGGAGGAGAAGCGCCATTGCTAGCAACACAGAAGGCAACGTGGGTGGTCCTACCGAGGAACGCAACACGTGTGTGGTCCCGGCTGGTTTCTCTTCTACATTATGCTATGAGTCGCAGAGACCGTGGAAGATGCCGAGCCGCCTCGCACAAACGAAAAGGAGATTTCGTGATCACGTGGTTTGTCTCTAAGAACAACGGCGTTTAATTCGTAAGAGAGCGCAAAAAAGTACGTGTCTTTCATGAACTTTCAACTCTATTATTTATTCCGCACCACGTGACTCTTTGTTTTGAATACTGATTGTGCTTTGTAAACATTTGTGTACATTTAACAAAGAAAGAGACTTTCTTGACTTCTAAAAGCGAAAACTTTCCGGTTTTAAATTTTGTCGATTTTTTTAAATGAGAAACTTGTCTTCTACTTGCAGATGATGCGTCTGCTAGCTCTCAGTTTGCTCTTGTTTCCCAAGTCGTTTTCCGAAATGGTGCACGGATTTACTGCTAACGACGATAGTGAATTAAACAGTACGTGGAAAGAAAATCTCGGCCTGAGTTCCCGGCACAGGATCAAAGACTCCAGTTATTTATTGGACAGATATCCAATAGGAGAATTGTCGCCGGACGTTTCGACATGTCGCAGACCTGCCAAGTGTATTTCGTTATATAAAGGCACTTGCATGGGAACGAAAATACCTTACTCTTTCACTACACTGGATCTCATACCGGAACGTGTGACGCCAGAAATTGTTGAGGTAGATATACATATAAGAACCTCATATATTTCTTGTGTAAGTAATATTCTGTTCTTTTTTTCTTTGAATGAAGCTTGGCATGATTTTCAAGAATACTCAGGCATGCACAAGAAATCAAGTCAGCCCCTCAATAAAAGAAATAAATTTATGTTGTAAGTGGCCAAAAATATCAAGAATTTAAAAACTCAGATTTTTTCTTCTTTGACTATACACAGGCTTGTTTTTCTAAAAGCAATGGGATGTTAAAGAATAACAATACATTTTATCATTGATAAAGCATGGCATGCTTATTAAAAACATTTCTATGTTGAAGCTACACATGGCTAAGAGCAATGTGAAACATTTTGCTACATAAAAACTTGTATCTTTCTGTAATTTGGTGAGAGATATTAAGATACAATATGTGTCTTGTTGTAATCGTGTGTTTGATTATATTGTCTTTTAACACATTTTGTATAATGTACCATGTGTACATATATTGTTCATACAGAAAAATAAGCATCAGTTTTATTTTTTCTCTGTGTTCTTTTATTTTTCAGGAAAAATTGCACTTGCTACAGGCCTTGCAACACGTACCAAAGTGCTGGGCTGTTGTTCAACCGTTTTTGTGTTCAATTTTTATGCCAAAATGCATCAACAATACAGTGGAACTGCCATCTCAAGAGATGTGCAAAATGGTGTCAGGACCTTGCAGAATGTTGATTAATCACACGTTATGGCCCAGTTTCGCCAAATGCGACAACACGAAATTATTTCCACGATTGTGCGACTACAAAAATGATGTGCGGGAATTGAAGTTTAATATCACCGGCAAGTGCTTGAAACCTCTTGTACCTACTGACAACGCTCTCTCGATTTTTGACGGAGTCGAAGGTTGCGGAACACAATGTTACAATCCGTTGTACACATTCGACGAACACAACGAAATACATTCATTTGTCACATGGGCCGCTGGCATCTGCTGTGCCTTCAATTTATTCACTGTTGTAAGTGTCATTAAACTACATTTGTTAATTTTAATATTTACCGACTACAGTAAAATGTGCACATTTCAGATAACGTTCTTGATAGACTGGAGAAGCGCCAATAAGTATCCAGCTTTGGTGATATTTTACATAAATGGATGTTTCATGGTGTCTTGCATAGGATGGTTGATTCAAGTCACTCCTGGCAGCAGAGACGCGATTGTGTGTCGTAAAGACGGAACTTTAAGGATGAGCGAGCCAAGGTACGTTTCAAAAGTATTTTGTGGCAATAGTTTGGTCCCGTAAGACGTAAGTATTGTTTTTTTTTTTTTTTTTCCAGCGGCGAGAATTTATCTTGTGTTGTTGTTTTTGCGCTCGTTTATTACTCCATGATGGCAGCTATGGTGTGGTTTGTTATACTGACTTATGCCTGGCACATGAGCTTCCAAGCGCTCGGCAAAATACAGGATCGAATAGACAAGAAGGGCGCTTACTTCCATCTGATCGCTTGGTGCATACCGCTCGTCCTGACCGTTACGATCATGGCGTTGGGCGAGATCGACGGCAACAGTATGACAGGAATATGTTTCGTCGGTTACACCAATCACGCGGTGAGAATAGGATTTGTGCTGTGTCCTGTTTTAATTGTTGTATTGATAGGAGGCTATTTTCTCTGCAGAGGTAAGTGTTTTACACTTATGACGTATATTTGCGTGATACGTATCAGTAATAATCTAAACTTGTATTTTTACTGCTTGCTTCTGTATTAATATAATAAATTGTGAGTATTATTATATACTGATGTAAATGTAATCGTGAAGAATTATTCTCGGTCTGTGCACGTTGTTTTTTTTTTTTTTTTTTTTTTCAGGTCTTTACACGCTTAGCAGTCAAGAGATCATATCCGAGAGGGCGAGTTCGAAAATCAAACAAACTATCGTGAGAATGGGACTCTTTTCTATATCTACTCTCGCGGCGGTTATTGTGACGTTTTATTGTCACATTTACGAGTTTCAACATTCTTGGGAGTGGAAACAAAGTTTCAGGGATTATATGATGTAAGAATCAATAGTCATTATTTCAAAGCCCGACGTATATATAGACACGCGTCTTGCGCATAGATTTATTTATTTTTCATTTTTTGTAATTGTGTAAATACTCTGCTTTCTTCCGAAGATGCTCGATAACGACAAAGTTCTCGGACATCTCCGAATGCAAAATGGACGCAAGACCCAGCACGGGTAAATTGCAATTGCATTTATTAGCACCATTTTTCGCCGGAGTTCTCATGTCGTCCTGGGTTTGGACAAGTTCAACGGTCGATACCTGGAGCAGATTTCTTAGGAGGTAAAGTTCTATAACTTGTTTGAATGCTCGTTACGTAAATTTGCTGATGTCACAGACAAAGCAACTCTGAATAGCGTGTGTCTTCTCTTCGCTTGCAGAGTCTTGAATCGTGAGTCCGAGGAACCTCCTATAAAATTGAGCAAACACAAACTCATCGCGCATCTATTCGCGAACCGAAAAACGTTCCACAAGGCCGGCCGTCTGTCAATAAGCTTTCACAACACTCATGAGGATCCGGTCGGACTTAACTTCGACCTCAACTCGGCGGCCTCGCAGGACTTCAGTTCCACTTGGGCGGCCGCGTTACCCAAGTTGGTGACGCGGAGAGGCGCGCTGGTTGCCGGCGCTACCGGATCTGTATCTAGTAATCGGCGAAATTCGGCGGATTCCGAGATCAGTTACAGCTTTCGATGTGTCTCCATGGAGTCCAGGCGGAACTCGCTGGACTCACAGATATCCGTGCAGATCGCACAGGTGAAGACGACTCGAAAAGTCGCCAGTCGGTCTCGCGGTCGTCGTGGGAAGAATAGAAGGGACTTCGGGAAATCTCGATCGACGAAAATCGATCCGATTTCCAGACGAGGCAGCACCACTTCTCAGGATAGTCAATTGATGGCGCAAATATCGCCTCAGATGCCCAATATGGGCAGGAGATTGGGAAACGCCGGACTGGACAAGCGAACATTAGACTCGAAGATCATTGACACTAAAACCCCGGCTCTGCTGCTACCGTTTTTGTCTCCTAGAACGCAGAGTGGCAGCGATGAAAATTTGAGCAGTGACGAGAAGAGGCATCAGGATATAACTGACAAGGATATTGACATGGGCAATATGGAGAAAGAAGATGAACAGGATAGCGACAGCGAAGACAGCCAACCGGATGAGGAAACGAAGATGTTGGACTCCGAGGAAACGCGCGATAACAAAAATAAAAACATCAACAAAACTTGCAAAGCCTATAATCACGAAGACGACAGAAGAAATCACAGAGGCAAGTACGTTGACGAGGCTATTCTGAAGCATCTGCTTCAAGAGACCAGTGATATTAAAGCAAAGAATGAGAACGAGGAGATACATAGAATGACTGTGATAAATGACTTGGACTCTAATCTTACCTCGCGTTATCCGGAATTGACGCGATTATTGCAAAACGAGGGGCAGACGAACGCTAGGGAGATATCGACGCAGACTTCACTGCCTCTTGACATACTCGAGATGGAGGAATTGAAACAAAGTATTGACGAAATAATCAACAGCAGAAATTGCAGTTCCAAAGGGACTCAAATATCGCCGCAATTGAAAAAAAAGTAAACTTTTTAACAAAAATCTGTTGACTGTTTTTTTTACACATATAGGATACATATTTTTTATAACAGTGTTAGTAGGAAAGTGCGTGAAGGAACATGAATATTATTGTGTCACACGTTTGTGTATAGAATGTAAAACATCGAAAATTTTCCTATTTTAGTAACAAATAAGTATTTATTTTTGTTCTTTACTTTTTATACGTCAACTGTATTCTACATATACGGTACAGTATATTTAGCTGATTATTAATGTACAAAAAAATTCACAGAAATCTTATTTTGTTTTATATTCGTATCTAATACGATTGTCTATCGGAAATATCCTAATCACAAATTACGATCTTTATTGCATCTCACAGATGTTTCGTAATTTTTTTCAACATTTTTATAGATGTGAACATATAGAATATCGTATGTTAATCGCAAATTTTCTCTTGAATTTTTGTGCCTACAGCTCTAACATTTGCCAGTTGCATTTTGGCACAAAAAGAAAACGTTCACCTTCCACTTTCTTCGTTAATTCACCTATTAACAACCTATTTTAGGAAAATATCAATATTCTTAGGCCGTAAATATAATATAGATGTATCATTGAATACATTTTGCTGAATGAAATTGCGTCGACAAATTCTATTTAGAATACACTATGTGCCAATACGAAGAGTTAATCCTCGCTTCGTAAATGCCAAAGTCAATTCTCTTATTCGCGGCAAGAAAATAATCTTCCGCGATGTTAGCTTGCTTGATCTTATTATGACAAAATTCCTCTTGCTTCTTCCTCACTGTGGCTCTGTGTGTGTTACTATGTTTTCAACGTCGGTTCCGTGTTCTCCGTTCTCGCTACGTACATTTTTCCTACACTCGATCACAAATATATTAGGACTTTAGTCTTCGGGCAAGTGTCGTAATGTGTGTATTATCGTTATTGTACATTATCTAATTGTATAATTATGCATATAATTATCTATACATTATTATGTATCGGTAACTCGCGCGTCTCTCCTTCGTGTATTCATCGAAAAAACAACAGATCACTACGAAAGTAGAAAAATAAATATCTTGGGCAGACGAGTGATGAATACGAATAGTTTTGTGTGTGTGCGTGTCTCATTTATTTTCATTCGATCGACGCGCAAAGACTATAGATTAATTATGATTAATTAGTCTCCTGTGATTTATGATGAGTTAACAAAAATGCATTGTATGCTCCTGCATGCTCCTGCTCCTTACATTCATTGTCAGTGTTACCTCCAACAATTTGCCGGGTTAACGATTTTTTTCACCGTTACTTTTTTTTTAAATAATGCCTACAAACATGCATACGCAATATGCTATAAACATCCTAATTAATGTGTTTGTTTTGCATTTCGACTGTAATAAATTAACGTAACGTGCATACTGCAAACAGGAGTGTAAAAAAGATTCCGTGTATACATAATTTTTTTTTTTGTTTTGTTTTGTTTTTACTTCCATCACCACCGCAGGCGGCAGGCAAACCTCGAGTACTTGTTGTTCACCCGTTAAAGGCTCTTTGGACGAAGCTACTTGGATTTGGCGTGTGATTTTTTATGCTTAGTGTGTTCGTTACCCCAGATGAAGTTGTTTAGCGCTTCTCCGACAAAGTAGAGCACTATGCAGAATGTGAGCAGGACCGCGAAGAACACTATTTGCAACGGCTGCGATAGCATGTCCATCACAGGATACACCCAGACGCCGCTTTTATAGTAGACTACGTGTATCCTATAAGAGAAGTGTTTTATTCCACTTGTTCGTGATCGCAATAGAAATTACCTTCGAAATTTGTTTCACTCACCAGACTAAATATGTGAGCATGAAGGTCATGAGTATTCCGAGGCCGCGTGACCGTTTAGGATATTGTCGCGGTGCAACGATCATCTCGAATATGGTTGTCACCATAATCATCGTGTGCATCAAATGGTTCAACCACCATGGGAAGTACGGATCCAATGCTTTCGGTAATACCAGTTCACGATCCACGAACATCAACGCCCAGAAAGTCATGCCGACGAACTGAAACGTGAAATTGACATCAGGTTCACATCACATTGTTCCGAAGATATCATAACATAAATAAGAAGAAAAGATAGAAACATAGGATTGGCTTCGTTTCCCACAAATCTTTTGACGTTTCGTTAGAAGATAAATTTACGTCTTCGGTCCGTACAAAAGAAAAAGATATTAACTCGTTGCGGTTGGATTTACTTCAGAAAACATAGTTTGGCAACTAAGAGGTATATTCAACCGAGGTATATAAACCCGTCGCGTGAAACGCAACTGTTGTGAAACCCGTATGATTTTCATAATTTTTTGCGAAACGCACTTTAGCAGCAGAAACTTCCCACGATTGAAGAGCATCACAAACCGTTGCACAATTAAACAATTGCTGAAGCAGCCAACGTTAGTTATTTTTTCTTCTCATCTTTTTCTTATCGGAAAAAGCTATTAATAAATAACAATAATTAATAAATTAATAATAATAAAGAAGACGAATCTTCAAGACTCTGAAGTTTTTTAACTCAGTATGGAAATTAAATAAGGTTTTTAGAGTCGTTTGCAGGAACTTATGCAGAATATTCTCATCAGAATATCTCTCAAAAAAATTAATTTCAATCAAATATATATACATATATACACATGTATATATATGAGAATATTCTGCATAAGATCCTGCAAACGACTCTAAAAACCTTATTTAATTTCCATACTGAGTTAAACAATAATTAATTTTGTTGCAACATTCTCGAATTGACGCAAATATGTAGCAGTATAAAAAAAATATGTGAAATAATTTAACTTACCATGGCAACGGGAAATCCGAGACTCGCGTGGAAGTAATCTTTCAACTTTCGTACGAAGGGCGTTTTCTTGGGATTTACGGCATTCGTGCCGAAAGCGTCGTTTAACAGACATATCAGGAAAAACACCGCTTGCAAAATCTAAAAACAAAATTCGCGTTCCGAGGCATTGAGATGTTTATAAGCGTGTTTTATGTGACTTATATGTACTATAAAAAGTCGTACAATATGTGCTATTTAGAAGAAAACTTATAGTTTATAGCAAGTGTTACTGGATGTTACTACAATGTCACAGGATGCACGTCATCTTGTGGTTTTGTAATTAATAAAATAATTCATTAAGTTCGTAAATTCGTTGTTGAATTATTATTCTAGGCATTTTCTTAATTTGGTATTTATTACTTTTAAGCAAGTAGAAATTTGCGCAATACATGATACAGATAACTAAGTGAAGTATTACTTGAGTTGCACACGTACACGGACTAATTTATACAGTGATTAGACAAAAACGTCACTAGATAAATAGTAGCAATAAAAAAACAAGCAAATAAAACCTTGATATCTAAGTATATATAAATATCTTGTAAAACAAAGACATTAAATGTCAATATATTTATATTAAATGTCAATGTATATTTATATTAAATACATATATATGATGCATATTCTTTTACGTTCAATATTGACGTGTTTCGAATCAAATAGTGCCTCGTTTGTGAACTTCCTCGTCGATATCTTGCGTTCAAGGCTTCTGTAATTCGTTCCAGCCAGTTATATGGCATGTAATGGACTTAAATTATTTTAATTGTTTGATAAAAATTCATTTAATGTCTCACTTCTCTAATCCAACATGGCTGTGCGCAACGAGTAATCAGAAGCCCAAGAAGACTTGACATGTTAGTCGAGAACGTGTACTGCCTCGCGTGCAGTTGTGTCAAGTGACACTGAGACTTGTTGATGAAACAAGCAGAAATGGCCTAATTATCCGCACTGCTCTCGATATTAATTAAGGTACTTGCATCAATTAGCATCCGAAATTATTGAATGAAAACATTGTTCTAAACGAGATTTTGTGATTATTAAAAAAGTACGAATAATAAAATTATGCAAACACAAAATTAATAATATTTTTTATTCAATAATTAATTAATAATTTATTCAATAATTAATTTGTTAAATCTATAGTATTATAACGATAAACACAATGTTTGTTACGCTAAGAATTTTTAGATGACGGCATACATAAATAATAAAGTTTTTATTACTTTATTACGCATTAATTTGACTTTTGTACGAGCGTTTTTGTAACAATTATCATAACATTACGCGCGTTAATAGTCTTTTCAACGAGTATCTGTTACGTGTCTGTTACGAGTGTCTGTCACACAAGATCGTCAACGTGCACACGAAGTAATGCTCAAATAATTGAATTTTGCTCTTTATACGAGCTATTTGATGAAGCGTGAAATGGCCGAGGGTGCTATCGCTCGGCGATAAGTGACAAAATGCTCGAAAGTAGCACTCGTTATATTTTAATGTAAAACGCTTTTGGCTCGGACGCGGTGAATAAATTGAGCGGATCGGAGTTGCTCATTTTTAACGAGTTCATTATTGCTTCATCATCCCGAAAGTTACAACAGAAGAAAACAAAGTCACATTACAACACTTTTCTTTCAGATTTCCTTAGATTTCTTTCATCAATAATCATAGTTAGAGACTTTCTCTTTCACGGAGATGCGAGAGAGTTGCGTATTCTGTCGCAAATTAAAAGTAAGCGGGCAAATGTTTTGTTTTTTTTTTCTTTTTATTTTTTTTATTTACGCGTGAAAATTATATTGTAACAGGAGCATGCATTCGAGAGAGGAAGAACTCCACAATGTGATTGCTGATTTCACCGATAATCGTTGCTGATGAGCGCGTCCCTATTTTCTGCCTCATTTCCTATTGTCGAAGGAATTATTATATCACCGCGATTTTGTGATCGTCGGCTGTATCCCAGGTGGACGCGCGGTGTCTCAGTTTTCACTATTATATAACGTGGCAATAAGGATATATTATCATCCGTAGATATATAGGTACACACGATCACGGAAAATCGGGTTTTGTGAAGCAGAACGAAGACATTTCTCGCATTATTACATTGTAAAATTTTTTGATGTAAAAAATTGAAATTAGAAAAGTGAGTAATATTAAGAGCGATAACAAAATAGTTGTAACTTTTCGAACGTATTGTAAATTTACACGTGTAAAACGCATAAATATTTTACCGCAAAATTGTGTACACAAATATATATAATATTTTTATTCGACACATCACGGAAATGTCTGTAGCGGCAAGATTATTTGCGCAGAGGAAACAAGTAAGGCGGATACGTATCTTGTGTAATAGCGCAAGTAGCGTGTACACCCACGCCAGAGAAAAGTCGGCGCGGTAATTTCGTCAGTAAAAATCTCGCGCAATAAACTTTGTACTCTCGTTCGATATACTAACCGCATCCCAGAACGTAAGGAACTTGAACTTCCCACCGTAGGCGCCGTGCACCCTCCCGACATTGGCCGGCACGATCGTGTACGTGTAATCGTAATAAACCCCGAATGCGTAGTGTAGGAAAAAAATCGCATGGAATCCAATCACTAGGCCCTGTCGCATTTCGCGAGCAAGTCTGAAACGTGTAATTATCTTTTGTGCATTTTTTTTCTCCCAGACACATACATAAACACGTCATCATTCGGGCAAAGTATCTCTTGTGTTTGTACATTCCTTTTGCGTTGCAAAAAGCAGAAGGAATATCTTACGTTTGAGAATAAGAGAGAATCTAAAAAAGAAAAACTTATACATGTGCATATCTGACATGGCATAAGAAACTATTAAAATTAGAAAAACAGGCTTATACAAATACTGAATATATTATTAATAAAAAATATAAAAGAAACGTTCTTCAAAGGCAATAATAGTTGAGGGGGCAAAGGCAATAATGAAAAATACTATTAAAAGCTTATAGAGCATAATAATTAGTTGTTAATCTCATTCAAGTGCGAACCTGTAGTTAGTATCTCTTCAATAATTAGCAACTTTTTCTGGTTGTTAACACTTTTTTTCTATGGTCACTTTTTATTTAACATTGTAATTAGATTATAATAGATTAAACATTATAATAGATTAATTTGAATCTTTTGTGGCAAGAGTATTTTAGAATTTTAGAAAGTAGTTGACACTCTTTAAAAAAAATTGACAGGTCTTTAAAGTGCTAATCATTGTGTGTTCTACTCTATTATTATCTCTCTCTCTTTTTCTATAAATAAACGAAAAAATTTATTATTAGATAATGGTATAAAAAATAAAGACCTTTTTAAAAAAAGAGTCTAAGATGTCCTTTAAATCATCACGCGTTTATTCACAAAGAAACCTAACTGTCATCGCGTTACGCTCCTCTTAAAACTACACAACTTTTATGAATGAGTTAAAATGTGTTTTTAGGTCACGTTTTTAGTCTAGATTTTTTAGTTTTTTTTAGATTCGTATATATGTACTCGAAAAAAAAATATACAAGGTTAATCTTCAGTATCGATAGACAATGTTATCACGCAAAGATGCTTATCGTAGAAAGACGAAATGACTACGAAAGGAAACCGACAAAGATGGAAAGTTTCAGTTTGTTATTTCCTAACATACACACACACACACATTACGCAACCACGTGTGTACCTACGAAGAGTTATGTAATTTTATACGTAACGCATGAAGTACTTGATTAAAAAAGACAGTATGCCCAACACACGAGAAAGAGGAGTCTTGATTTCATTGCAATATGTTATGATATAATTATAAAAACTAGAATTTCTTTAACACTTTTTAAGTTGAAAATGTTGTAAGATAGAGATATATCACAGAGTAAAAGTTTGTCTAATTATTTATTTATTTATTAACACTTAGTTTTAAGAAATATCGCTGTCACAGTTCGAAAACAGCTTGAGAAAAGATGAAAGTTTAAGTTTTTATCAAGATTTACATAAAAGATAGTGATATATGATGCACTTTCGCTTGCGCAGTTTGCATAAATCAATATTTTTTTCGGATGATTTCTTTTTACCGGCCTGAGATTAACCACAATTTTTATTAATTCAAGTTTAATATATCTATTCATTTATTCAATATATCTATTCATTTATTCAAGTTTCAATTTATTTATTAAAGTTTAATATATCTCATTTATTCATGTTATTCCACATTTGATTGATTATGCGAAATATTCATTCATGAAGAATTAAAAAAAAAAAAAAAAAAACGAGAATTTCAAGAATACGTATTTTATCTCTCTCTCTTAAGTAATACTAATCACATTATGCAATGTAAGAACTTGAAGTAAGCACAAAGTGCATTATGAAAGACTAGTATTAATCTTAATTTGCTAAAAACATTTCTCTTATTTTAAAAAAGAGACTAGCGATTTTGTTACAATAGGAAATAAACTAAAACAATATGAAGATAAAAATGTAATTTTACAAACATGGAAAAATCAGTCAACCGCTAAACATAGCACGAGTTTTGAGAATCTCATTAATTCTTTCTCATTAAATTACATATTTGTTCATATTGTTTACTCTAGAATTATTTTATTTTTTGATTCTTTGATAGAGAATTATAAGAGCATACATTTTTTTAATTAAATTATCCTAAGTGAAATAAAAAAATCAGTTGTTTAAGATTTGCAAGATTTTAGACGTAACACAATTTGACGCAATGCTGCACTAACAAAATTTTATATAAAAAGATCTCGTTCTGTCTCCCAATAAATATGTAATAATTTGTGTTTGAACTTTGCATCGATGTTTGTTCAAAGAAATTAACACAGTTTACAGACTTCGTGAAGTAAAACTTTCTTCCGTCGTATCACCCTCGTCATTCACCCTTCTCTCATAGACAGAGGGGTTGAATGTTATACATCTCGTGTCACCGTTGCACCACGTGTTGTCGCATTTATATACATCGTGTCATAGCGCGTTCTGGCTGACTGCGTCCATAAGGGACCAATGTGCTTTCCTGCTCGTTAAGAAAAATTCACTGACGTGATTGTTGACGAGACGTTATTGTGCAACACGACACACGCTCTGCGGAATATATCCTAACCTCCTCTCCCTCGTGAACGTCGTTGCAACGCTATGTGTCGACCGGAAGTATCTCCGGAGTGTGAAATTCTATCTCGCGAGCACCCCCGAACGCAAAAGAACCGCCTTCTGTTTGCGTCGCGGGAGAAACGCGCGCGTTTTTTCGCGCGAACGTAAAATTCCGTTTTGTCTACTGTACATAGAATTCTGCATTATATATCAACGTGGCTTTGCGGCCAAGGAAAAGAAAGAGAGAGAAAGAGAGAGAGAAAACGAAGAAACCTATTTTTAATCGGCCCGTCTCCGCGGCCTCTCTAGCGGGAGGGAACATGCTGATCGATCTACCCTTACTTGGTGCAGAAAACGCACGCTTCAGCTCTTAAAACGGCTCTCGTACGTACACGCGTGGCGCACTTGTCTTCTGCTTTTTTTTATCAGAGCGCCGAGAGACTTATGTCACGTTAAATCACGTGCGATCGGTAAACAACTCCACGACCACTTGTGTTGGCGACCCACGACTTACTGACGAGATCGTGGAGTAAAACGGCGGGAGGAAAAGACGAAAAGACCGCAGAGCGTGTGTGCGTTTGGCACTGGGCACTGGCTCATGCGGTCGCCGTATATACGAGAAAAGAGAATGGAAGGGAGAGATGTGTCAGTGATGGATTTAGTCCCTTCGGTCGCCCCTCGTCGTCTCGAGCACGCATTTATCGATAGCCCGAGATCGCAAAGTTTCATTTATATATATTCGTGTTTGTCAAGTATTCGAAAGCGATTTGGTGTTTTCTTGGCACCTCGCCCTGTCTTCGACGAGTGTCTTATTCTAACACAAAAGCGATGACCATCGACGGCAAGGTTGATAAGCGATATTGTTGCGCAGTTATTCTGTAATATATGAGTAGTAATGCATTGTGTCGTTAAAAAGTTACGATAAGGTGGTAACATCTTTTATAGTGACATTTTATTCATGTTAATGGCCCACAGTTTGTCCATATTATTATATTTTCAATAATTTGACTATTTATATACGTTGCAAACTTTTTATTTCTTTTAATATGATTATAAACAAAAGTTCAAACTGCATGACGATAAAGTTACACAATTGTATCTCTTTTCACTTGTTAAAAGAAAATAAAACTCTCAATTGTATCTTCCTCTACTTTACCTGATATAAAATAAAGTTTCAGATTATAGGGTTTAAATTGGAGGTCACAATGTTTTATTTTCTTTTGAAATCAATCAAATTTTATCTCTAACATTTTATTGTGTGTACGGAATAAAGATTGTACGTGCAATGTAAACTTATATCACTTGCGTAAACTAATTGCACAAGTTAACGTTACACAGATATAGATATTGTATGTCTCCCAAGCAATTGGAACACGATCAATTCGAGTGAATTGACTGCACATCGAGCTTCGAGGGAATTGATATGGACTTGATATGCATATATATCGGTATTGAAGTTGATTTCCATTTCAAACTCAATATCTGAACTTCCATTTCAAATATAAATCTCGGTCGATTTTAAGCAGAAAATGATATCTCGTTATTACATTTTAATATGCATCGTCTTTTTATTTTTACAAAACAACGAAGAAGTATTGGTTTTTTTAATAATACGATTGATTTGTACTCACCACATCCCATATTGTTAAATACTTCATCTGACCGGGATCAAACTGACTGAACTTTTCCACTATAAAAGGAATGTGCAGCAAGTAGAAGGAGTAGTACAAGGTGAAGGCGTACATTCCAAAACCGGCCACGTGAGGCAAAACATTTACCGTGTGTGACATTTTGATGGAATTCTGTCAAGTTCAGGAAATACATTAGATATTGCATTAAATATTACATGCATTAAATATTGTATTATTGCAGCAACGATAACGAAGTGATAATGACAATATATCGACAAGAATAGACAATCAAAGAATCTTGACATAACAAAAGATATTTTTGTCTGCGATATTTCTTTTTCTTAAAGTATAATTACCTTTCAATAATACGGTAGAAGAGACTTATAATATTATGGTATTAAACAAACTGTCCGGGAACAAGAGTCCTTCGCTATATGAACAAACTCGATATATCTAAATATATAGTATAAAAAGAACATATAAGAAAAAGAACGTCTCAATCTCATACATGATTATATACATATATATAATAAAATAATAATCAAATAAAATAATAATGAATTTAATAATCAAAAATATCAAATTTATTTATGTAAAGATTTTTTTCGAGTATGTTTTTTCGAGTGATTATATAAATATTTTTTTTCGAGTGTGTTCAATTTGCTGTCAATTGTTATACTTAAGTATTTGGTTTTTTATGGAAGTTTATATAAGAGTTAGAAATCGACACAATATAAATATTTCTGTTGTATAATGTATTAGAAGAAGATTATGTATAGTTGATAAACTTTGATCGCTTTATATGTCGAAAATCTTGACTCAGCAATTTGTTTTTCTAACGATACAGTATTAATACTGCTTTTTTTCTTAATTTACAAGACTCAACAACATTTTAAACACACATGTGCGTGTCTGTAATATTTTTTTCAAAATTTTTCAACTTGTACAAGAGACATTTTAGATTTGCATATTAGTTTCGGGAATAAGTGTTGTTGAGTATACATGTAATTTATATTCTTTTATATAACAACTCAATTGCAGTATCGCATTATATGCCCAGTAAGCAAAGTGAAAAAATATATCCACAAGCAATTGCCAATATTTTGTCATTGAATTGTTGTTCTTTTGACGATAGATAATTTTGCTATTAGAGATTTTATATGTTTATATATTAATATAAATTAATATATACATATTAATTTATATTAATTATTTTCATTATTATTAATCTCTTAAATACTTATATATCTTGTATTTGGAAAGTTTCAAAATATTTATGCTAATCGATGTTTCATAAACCAGTATGTAAATAACCAATTTTTACACTGAACATTGTATCTTGTTTTACGTGCTTCAACAGCGTCTCTTCTTGTCAGTGACATTTATATCTGAGATAATTCTAAGTAGCTTAGACGTTTATTTGAAACAACAAAGTTGTTTTCTTTGATGTGTAAAACTGCGTAAAGATACATGGAATAATTTTTAATTATCTAGCAATTCTACTAGTCGATTTGTTACATAAATCACAAAGACCTTGATGTATTTAAGGCAAGCACTTATTTACTTCTAATTAAATGCTTCACGTTACAGATGAACTTGATCGTTTGATCGCAATAGAATAATCGCAAGAGAGAGAGAGAGAGAAAAAAAAGAAAAAGCATCTTAATTCACTGAGTTAATAATACTTAATATATATAACTGGTACTAAAATAACATTAAATGAACTTACTGAATCTTTATATCAAATATGAAGATATAAAGTTAAAAAAAGATAGACAATAAAACTTTTAAGAGTCATGCGTTGGAGATGTACGTGTAAAATATTTTTTAAATAAAAACTAATAATTTATTTTTAATGTAAAAATCTATCGGATTCTTGATTTGCATCTGGAATGTAAAATTGAATCTCTCACATAAAAAAAAAACACTCTGTGCGTATGAGACTTTTAATTGAATAAACTCGGTTTAATTGACATTACCTTGTTACGCTGTGAGTCTTTTTATTAGATCCGCGTTGTTTCTGACACGTCGACTCTGTTCGCGTTCTCGAATCGGAATATATTGGAGAGAAACACTATTGAGCATTCGTGAGCTGCTGTTATCGATATGATTAGCAGCGACAATGACGTTGCATTACAAGACGTGATTAATAAAATCTTTTTTTACGAGACCGAGACCCGAATGCTCTTCGGTTGCGATACACTTCTCGTGTGATATCCGTCTGATTTTATCAACGCGGCAGCGGCGGCGGCGGCGGCAGCGGCGGCGGCAGCGGCGGCGGCAGCGGCGGCGGCGACGACGACGTAGCCGCTGTGGTCGACACTAGGCAAATGAAACAAATCCACAATCGCAAATTAAACTTTGTTGTCAGGTAGCTGGAACATCGTATAACGCATCTCTTTTCATACAATCTTGAAGCGGAGGAATGAAATGTGCGCGCGGCCTTCTAAAACATTTTCTTTCAAAAAATACACAACTCAATATTAATAGATTATTTGATGCGTGTTTTTTCCTATACAAAATATTCCTTTTTTAATTGAAACACATGACGCATCTTAATATATTATTAAAATTTACCTATTGTTTTATTACGTAATTGTTTTACATGATTATTAGTTTGTAAGTATTAATTATTAGTTTCCAATTACATGAAATTATTGCTACTAAGCATTTCTGAATTTCTTGCATACGTGTGCGATATGAGAGATGGATTACTGCAAATTAGATGAATTATAAACTACTCCCGGATACAAAACCCAGATAATTTTCTCATCACAACATGCGCTCTATCAATTCAAAGTGGAAAATGTAATTATAAGTGACTTATGATTTTTTGTGGCAAAAAACGGAACTTGCGCTTATCGCGCATAAAACATAAAAGAATGTGAGAAATTCAGAATCATCAAAATATTTTTCTCAGAAACGGAAACTTAGAAGTACTTACATATATTTTTTTCACATGTTCAATAACAGTAATTGAAGAAACATCCACTTAAGATTACCTTCTTTGATTGCACATGAGGTTTTTTGACAAGAGAGCAAATATGTCAACAAATGTTCTTGTAGAAATTAAAAGCATCTAAAAAGAAAACGAAAAGATATTATAAGTTTTGTCAATAAGAGCACAATAAAGAATGATGTGATGTAAAGTACGCAAATTTTCTGAAGCAAGATTGAGCAGTGATCGGTAAAACATTTGCACATTTATCGACAGGTATATTGAATATGGTAACGTCAACGTTCTCTAATTACCGTTGTTAATTAATGCAGAACTTGACATTATCGACAAAGCAAATCAATATTAAATAAAATCAATTTCAAAACTTTTATCGATTCTTACGTTAATCATCGTTCTAAAAGAAGATGCAAATTGTCGTTGCAATTTTAAACAACAAAAAACTAACACATTAAAAAAAGTCGCGGATATTATACTTATCTTTTTGAATGGCAAACGTGGGACAAGAAAACTAGATGTAAAAAATATAGTTTGCTTGTACAATTCTTAATGATCATTACAACACTCTGCTGGCTTGCACATAGATTTGCATAATCTTGCATAATGCATGCAATGCGCATACAATGATGAGTGACGTGGAAAATCAACAATGTTCGAACGTCTTTTTATCGATTGTTACCGTGTTACGCGATGGGAGACAATCACTCTTCGGCATTCAGTCAAATAGCTATAATAGTCTCGCATCCGTCGTTCAGTCTTCTAGTCACGGCCCTGACGATGGTCATCGTCATTCGTGTTCATCGAACGGCCGTCTCTACGCTCACGGCTGCGAGCAGCCGACGACGACCAGCTGTGTCACGTTTTCATCGCGACGATGCCGCTCGCCATATTTCGAATCGCCAGTTTCGCGCCGGACGTTTCGAGTGGCGTTGCGCACACTTCTTTCTCGACGATCCGATAAATCGACTTGCGCGTAACTTCACTTGCGACCCACGCGTCCTGCCACCATCGGATTAATCAGATCATTCCCGCATCGATTGCGCGTCACATTTTATTGTGTATTATCGTTGTGCAATTTGGATTCAGCTCTGTGCTCCTTTCCGAGTTGAAGCCGCTCGCGATCGTGACTTGGGCTGCGAGGTAAGAAAAAGCAACGATATTAAGTATCCTTCCACGAATCTGTAGCAGATTCAATTTTCATGTACACGCATACGCGCGTGTAAAATTGAAGGGACAGAATTCGTGTAGTTTTGTGATTTTTATTTAAACATTTTTATTTGTTTTTATCATTTTACATTTAGTTCGAAAACTAATGACACGTTTGTTATCTTGACCATTAGAACGTATATTTTTACACGCAAATTAGGGCAGCGCTCGGTCGTCTATTTGTTAAAATAGATATTTAACATTTAATATTTATTTTACAGCGTTTATTATTTGAACATGTGAAACAACACTTTAGTGCGTCAATGTTGGAAGGACCGATGTAAAAATACTTCAAGAATTGTATTCTAAAAAACTAGCCACACGGATGGGACAAAATGACGTAGATGCGATGTAAAAATTCTAATCAGTCTTCGGCCGTAGCCGCTATCGTTGGCTATAGGAGTAATATCGTCGGCTTTATCAGCGTCAGTTTAGCCGCGAATTATTTACAGTTCTTTTAGGGCGATAACTAAGTTTGCAAACGAAGGCGCGGCATATTAAAATTTCAACGTTTCAAAATTTTACATGTAATAGATAAAAAAAAGATTTGCTTTAAACTTTCAATTTAGATGTTACACTCATTAATATATTTATATTTTAATATGCCAAAACACATCATAAAATAATGACTATAGTAAAATAATTGATAGTTTTTTTTATACGTTGAAAATGTACGATAGATTACAGACATTGTAGAACATTTTTTTTAGTTTTTTATGCCGGTCGGTAGAGTTGTTTTATAGACGAATGTTACGATGAACTCTCTCTGTACAAGTGGTGGAAACACAATTCCTTATTGCCGCCATATCGCGTTTCTACCGTTACATTACGCAACTTCTTCCGCGGACGCGTTATGTGTGCTTAATGCATCGTCAGAAATCGCGCGCCGCACAAAGAAATATGTGTTTCAACCGCGCCGGACTTCCGTACGTATATTATTTATAAAATAAATAAAAAAGACCAGAAAAAAATCTTTCTATAAAATCTGTTTTACAGAAGAATTTATATAAAACAGATTACATGTCCGAAATAAATATTACCGATGCAAGATTTGTTTCTCATTTTTATGGTCTCGTTCTCGTTGATGATATATGCGTATGATGATATATGCGTAGGAATGCGCATATTTGTATACACTCGCGAAAAATCGCTTTTCGAACGACTGACGGCGACGTGTGTGTTTTCGCACCGCTGTTTAACGAGATAAAGAACCGCATGATGCACAGCAATTTTCTGCGCACTTGCAAATTGACTATAAGTTGTCGGTAACGCGTATTGTTACATGACAATGCAATATGTGAACCATATGTATCTGAAAGAATTTGCGCTTCTAAGAGCAGATCGCAATCTATATTCTGAAATTTTAAATAACACAACTTTTAGACACTTTTATAGATATAAATTGTTACAAAATCGTTGCAAAAAATGTTACTACAGCCGGAAGTCGAGTCTGAAAACTTTCCACTTTCCAAAACAAAGCAATTATTAATTAAATATCCATCAAACTGATGTAACAAAATTAGTAGATTTACATTAACTTCTAGATGTTGTGTTAAGAGTTCATCGCAGTTATCGATGCAAAAATAATATTATTTATTCAATGATGTTCCCTTAAATCAACTCTTGGTCTGAGTGAATCATCTTCGATACACATTGAGATATTAAAAATTGAGGAATTCGCTCACAATCTCGTTGAAAGTTATGAATCATATTCCGTTTAATTCGATTATTAATCACTTTAATTATAGTTACTAATACTCCAATACTTTTCTCGATTTTAGTTATACATCCTACTTACCTGTCCATAGCGTCTCGGAGTCGCAGCGCGCGAAACGATATCTCACTGCTGGACCGCAATACAATTTTTCGGATGACAATAGCGCGACTTACAAAAACCGCTCAGTGGTGAGTCAGCGTCAGGTCAGTTACACAGGCTTCGTTCTCCACTCTTTTATGCTGCGTCTCTCTCTCTCTCCTCTCTGTCTCTCGTTCGATTCTCGCGGGACCTCTTTCCGTCCCGTTTCTTTTTCTCTGGCGCAGTAATCCCTCCGTACAAACCGGGTGGTTGCTTCCCGCTCACGTCCCACCATTCTCTTTCTCTCTCTCTCTCTCTCTCTCTTTCTGTGTTTCTCAACACTCCACGATACTTTCGAACGAATCGGACACGGTGCGTCAAGTAACTCTTCATCGTTGCACGCAGTTCGCCTCGCGTGGACTCGCGCAGGTGCATTCGTCGATTTCATCCTCTTTTGCGTCGTGATCACAAAGAGGATCAAACGCGAGAATCTCCTTTCAGGATTCCAAAGGACACTCGCGTGCATCGTAAGTAACATGATATAACTGTGTTTCCTTGCGTTCCTGTATGACAAAGCGAATATCTTTCATTTCGATTTTTTGCACGTAAAAAAAAGTAAAAACCTGGAGCCCCAATTTTTGTCTCAATGAGTAAATTGATTATTATTTAATGAAAGCTATAACTGCACAATTTCGCACTCCGCTTCTTGTTACACAGATGAAAATTCAATTTGCGCTCTGAGATGAACTCTGCTATCGATTAGCGTTTCGAAATGATTGACCGATCCTGTGAATTATTACACGCTTCGAAGAGATTGCAAATCGATCTCTGTCTTTCGCATGAGAAACTTTCGCGAAGTAATTGCCACAAACCAGTCAAAAGACCGACACGTTTCGCCGTGACATACACAAGGATAATACGCTATGAATCATTCTTAGAGCATTTAGCCGCGCACTTGCAAAAACATTTACGTTTCTATTTTCGTATCGTGAACTTCACATGTAATGTTAAAAAGATGTTAAAAAACTAACTGAATAAAAACTAAGTTTGTAAAGGATATCAAAAATTTGGAACAAATATTTTTGCGCGATAAAAAATTAATCTAAATGTTGCTTTTCGATGTTCCAGAAATTGTTGACACGTATAAAAAAAAAAAAACAAAACAAAAACAAAAGACAGAATGGCTGAGTACTGCGAATATATGTGGTTCGATTCCGCGAGAGGTCACAATAACGCCGCCTTGGCGCGTAGCATTTACGAGGAACGTGGTAAGCTCGATAAGCGTGACAAACAACTGGCCATTAACATTGTACGAGCTATACTTCGACACAGGCCGGATGTAGGTGAGACGGAAATACATATATTTATTTATCAAGATATATCTTTCATCTGACCATCTTTCTTTGAATTATTTAAAGATATATCTAAAAAAAGACTGCTTTTATTAATTATTTTCTGTAATTCAATAAAAAAATAACAAAATTAATAAGAAATGCTATAGAGTTTTAATTGTTTCTTTATCTATTCATATTTAATTTCATTTTATTTATGTAAAAAACAAAAAAGAACTGCTAATCGAAGGATATTAGAATATATCTAACACATTACCTTGTCCTCCCCGGATTCGATTCCCTCATTCGAATTACTTCCGGTCGTGTGTGGTTCTCTATGGCATTACAATGACCGGTCCAATCTGCTTATGTATTCGTAGACCTGGAGAATTGCACGGACGAGTACATCACGCGCTTCCTGCTGGCCAGGAAGTACCGTACCGAACAGGCGGCAGCTCTGATAGTCGCTTATCAAGCGCAAGTGTTGCATCGGCAGGATATCTTCGGCAACCTCACGGCCCGGGATCCCGCGTTGCAGCGCGCACTTCGCGCGGGTATACCAGGTGTTTTGCCCGCGCGCGACAGGTACGATTTCCTACAGATAAACGCATATAAATTTATTCTTCGCAAGTGCAGAAACACTTAAGCGTCCCATCCGCGCTGCGTTCCCTTTACATGTCCCAAAAGTTTTGAAAATATTCGTGGTACTGTTTTTTGACAAAGACACTGCTAACATTATAAATTATTTTCAACAGTTTGTACCTAACCACACTCGTACATCGGAATATGCGTGATATAAAATTTTATAGTTTGTTTAATGTTTACACGCAATACATTATATTTGAGATTAAATATCGTCAGATAAATATTTAGAAGCTGTAAGTGTTAAACAAACTTTAATGGTTTCAATTACTATTTTACTGAGAACAAATATTTAGTTTTCATACTCGTTATTTAATATTAATATATATAGCATGGATACATGCACATATATTTTTTCCATGTACATTTATTTTTTGATGTAACGTGACTCAATACAGGAAAAGCAGATGCGTGCTGATTATTTTAGCGTCACAGTGGGACCCTATAGCCGTGCCCGCATTATCTGTTCAACGAGCCATCTTCCTAGTTCTGGAAATACTTATTCAAGATCCTCGAAATCAGGTGCGCGGCAATTATTATTTAATAGTCGACTGTCGTTATCTTACGGTGTCAATGTTATTCGGTTCTTTAATTTTTTATCTTAAACAACTTATATTATTCAATTTATTATGTTACAGATATTTATTATATAAGACGCAGATATTTTTGTTTTTTAAGAATAAAAAAATATATATTATTAGCAACTTGGAAAAATTGACGTTATTTTATTTGACTGAACCTACTAGAGTCCGGATCGACGTCTGTTTCTGAAACTGGAATTATTACACGCCGCCTAGACGTTTAACAACCTCTGCTCCTTTTTTTCCAGCAAGCCGGTTTCGTCGCCGTGGTGGACTGGAGCGGATTCTCGTTACGACAAGGTAGCGCGTTAGGCGCAGCGGCTCTGCGAAACTTAATAGCTGCTCTACGTGGGCGATTTCCTGCTCGATTCAAAGCGATACACTTCCTCTCGGCGCCCCTCTATGTTCAAGCAACTCTGGCGCTGGTGAAACCGTTTCTAGATGAGAAAACTCGTAACAAGGTTTTGCAAACATATAACTGATTTTTATTATTAGAAAATTACATGCATAATATCTGTGGAAAACGAACAAAGTCTGTAAATTGATGTATAATAAAACTCGGATCATTCTTTTGTTTTCTCGGCATTTGCACAAATATAATTGCCAGCCGCAAAAAGAACGTTCGTTTTTTTCTAGATTTACCTGCACGGCAACAATCTCAGCACACTTCACGACCATCTGCCGACGGATATTCTGCCGGCGGAACTCGGTGGAACGGGACCAGCTTTCAATCCGGGATTGTGGGCCGAGCCGGTTATCCGCGCGGCTATGAAAGACGCGGAGCAGCTCGCCGCCGCTAAAAAGGGAAAAGAACAGCAGGTTGACGAAGCCAACGAACGTGTACAAAAACCGGCCGATCTTCCATCAGACGTATCGAAAATTACAAACGGCAACCAATGTCAGACCGTCAACGACGCAGGAACGAACGTTCTGACAAATGCGGACAAAACATTACCGAATAATTACACGAAACGCTCTTCTGGAAAAACGGCTCAAACGGACGTAGAAATGAACGTGATAAATACGCGATCTAGCGGACAAAAAGAGACGACAGGAGCGACAAGTCACGACGAAGATAATGCCAAGGAGAGATTAGTGCACATTGAACGGGTCGGTAATAACAATGACGCGAACGAGACGCGTCATTCCGACGATAAAACCGATCAGCTGAAGAACGCAGATGACTTCTCGTTTCTCGACGCGGAGGTCAATTCAAATGAATTCGAGATAATTTCAAATAGAACCGGCAGTGAAAGCAGCAAGGATAGTTCGCTGGACAATAAACTGGAAGGAAAAGCTCTCATAATCACCGGTAACAATGAAACACCGTCAGAAGAAACGAATCTCATAACATAACGCTGATCTCTGTAGATTTAGATTATTTATCATGTGTATTTCATTGATATAGGAAATATTTGATACAGGGGGTGTTTTTGTAAGCGAATCTTCTCAAACGGCTACTCGAAAATTTCGCTGATAGAGTTACTATTTTTTAAGGCTTTACTTTTTAAGACTAGGTAATCTAGAAGAAAATGCTTTTCTGGTTGCGGATTTCCCTTTTGATACGAACGTGAGACATACCGAAAGTTTTATATTAATATCTTGAAATATCGGAATATTTTCATACTTAAAATTTTATTGTAAAAGATTCGAAATAGAAACGAGATAAAAATGTCTCTACTTTTCTATGATTGTTTTTTGGTAGGCGCTATTATTACATACTGAAATATACTATCGCATCTGCTTTGCGAATCAGATACAAAGGCAGCGCGATGTGTTTTTATTAAAATAATTTAAATGAATACTTAAGAAAAGAGTTTTGTTCTCAAAAAAATATTATATGTATTTACAAAATTGAAAAAAATTGTTCTCCGTACTTAATAAGAATGGAATGTCATTTATTTTTTAAGTGACTTATAAATAATATTTATTATCGAGATAAAATATATGTATATATATATATTCTATATATATATATATACATGTATATAAAAAAATTCATGTAATAATAAAATATATACACAAACATTTATATGTATATAATAAAGCAGATTGTTTTTGACAAATAAATTAAAAATATACTCTTACAGCACAAAGTATTGCTAGAATATTGTAGCAATATTATTTTGTAAGATTGAAATATTGCATGCAGTATTTCTAAAAGATTTTACCACAATATATATTTCTACAATATTCTTGCAACATTTATAGTGTCACAATACTACAATGTTTCTACAATGTTTTAACAATATTCCGTATATAAGAGTATATATTATTCTTGTTTGATGTTCTTTTGCTATAAAAATTCTGTACAAACATTTATTACTGATATGGTCAAAACTGTATATCGGTAATAAATTTCATTCCAACGAATGTACTAACAATAAGCGATATTAGAACAATTTGTCGGGCGCGCCATTCGGTTCGTGTCGCGCACGCGTCCTACGCGCCACAGAACAGGTGATGTTACCTGTGATCTGTGATGTCTCATGATCATCGTCATCGTGCGTATCGGATCGCTGCGCACGATCTGCTTAGACAACGCGACATTCGACTGTGATAATTTCTGAGCCTTCGTCGCGTCCGTGCAATCGCGGACACTGCAAACACGTCGTAATGACTTCCGCGATGACGGATTCGAGATAAAATCGTGCGGAAGTCGGACTCCCGAGAACACGGAGGCACAGGTAATGGTCGTGGTGAATTTTCAAAAGCGACAGGTAGTGGTATCGTCATCATCTGTCTCTTTCGGCGATCGCGGCAAATTATAAGCGCGACGTGACGTTCTCGCGCGTGACTCTCCGTCGATTTTTCCGTCGCGGAAAATCCCCACGAATATCTTTCTTGGGAACCATACTTAACCTCAATTGCGTTTGACATATGTAACTGGTGCACGTACGCAGAAAAAAGACGGTACAATTGTAAACAAAGATCGTGGGCGCAACCAAAAGTAACAAGGTTGACGATTAATTGTACGAGTGTTTTAATTATATAAAATAACTTTGTATAATGAAATACACACAGTACTTGTGTGTATAGTTTTGCTTATTTTTTGTTATAATTTTGAACATAGATATGTCTTTTGTTTCTTTAAGCAAATTGTAAAACAATGAAAAGTCCAAACATTGTTGTTTGAATGAATTAATCAATTTGTACTGAAAATTAATTTAAAATCAATAAAATAGTCACCATATAGCAGCTGCTATATTATCTATTTAACATTTATGATAGATTATATAAACTTAATTTGTATCTTATTGATGTTTTCGAAGATAGAGGCTAGAGAATCATGGCTTTTCCACCTTTAGTCAGTTCTACTCCTCCACCCTTGGATAACTTTGGAGAATCTGATGAAGATGAATTTGGAGATTTCACAGCTGGTGGAATAGATGGTACTTGTATACAAAGTAGATTTAATATGTCTAACGCACAAATCAATATTTCTTATCTCTTTTGCATTTTTTACTTTTTATAATTTATTATATTATGTTTCAGGTTTATCAATTTCATCTGAGTCTCCGCAAAAAGTTATTACTCCAATACAAACACCAATAGCGTCACAGAATGTATCTCCTAGAATAAACGGTATTAATAAGTCATCAGTATTGGACAGTTGCCCTAAGATAAGCGAAGCCTTAAAATGCGGCGTGATCGACGAGCTATTGATCGTCGAGAAGACGACAGACAGTGTAAGCCACATAAAACTGAAAGACGATAGTAGCATATTGGAGAACAATTTCGAAGAAGCTAGCGTAACAGACCACAATGCGTTAGATTTATCTAGAAATTGCTGCGAATCGTTTAACATTGGCAATAGCGTTGATCACGTTTGTACTCAGAATGTTTTAGCTAAGGAAAATTTTGTTGATACCGATGTAATTAGTAGTAACAACAGTAGTTTAGCCGATAGCGTAAAGACGGTCAGCGAGCAGGAAATATCGTCGAACGGTCTGGAGGCGAACGACGAGGCGGAACCCGCGAGTCTAGATCTAGAGGATCCCGCGAGCACGCCGGACATTCTGCAGCAGCTGGACGACGATTTCTACAATTACGAAGAGTTCAAAGATACCACCGAGTGGAACGATGATGGCACTTGTGATAAAAAGGCAGATATAATTATGACGGATTACTTGAACGATAACAAGCCTAATTCCATGGATGCGGAATATAACGTGACGTCGTATAGAGACAAAGACGACATCAACGACGAGTCCACCTTCATTCGCGACGAAGAGACGATTTCTAGTTTCGTCACCTCGCAAGAATTTAATCTGAGCGGTACGGATGTTTACAATCAGTCCGATTGCGAATATAGTATTGCACCGAAGTACATAGAGATGTACGATGTGATATCCGCTAGCGAGACGACCACCAAGAAGTCAAATACTCTGCGCGATTCTTTCGGCTTTGATTTCACTTTTGACGACACGTCCGTCAAGGAGAAATCAAATCTGAATTGCGCATCTGTACACACGCTTACCGAAGATATTAAGAACTCAAATGTAAAAAGTGACGAGAGCACATTCACCGTTAGCTTTTGTGCCGATGCGAACAATGCCGTACAATCAAAAGAATGCGAATATGCAGAAACAGAGAATCAAATTGTTCAAAACGCGAATGTAGATAGAGCGAACAAAGAAGTTTCTGTACACAGCGACAAAGTGATTGAGGAAGAGCGCGAACTGCATATTGTCGAAAACGGTCTGAATATGCACGATCTGGATAATTCTGATTTCACGGAGTTCATGGAACATAAAAACTTCGACCACGTGTCAGGATTGACGAGTAGCTTTGATCCCGCGTCCAGTAACTGCGAAACAGTACAAATTCACAATTCACATGCATCTTTAACCGAAACGGCGCAAGAATTTTCACTGAACGAAGGAGCCTCACTGCCACCCATTATCACTCTTGACTTCGTAAGGGATAAGATTAATCTTACGAGTGATGCGAGCGAAGAGCGTGCCGCGTACAAGAGCGAAAGTTCCGTAGTGTATTTCGACGATGACGAGTTTTGTGATTTTCATTTGAATAAGAGCGAGTCGGCAGTGACCAATGTGCAGGAGAGTTGCGCCGATTTCGAAACCACGGAGACCGACGACGACGACGAGTTTGGCGATTTCGCCAATTTCTCGAGCGCGACAAAGGAATGGAAGTCCAACGTTGGCGACGGATTGAAAGTGCCTGACGACAACGACGATTTTGGGGATTTTAGCAATTTCGAGACATCCGCGAGCGTAGTAGAGGCACAGCAGTTTAGTTTACGAGAATCTATATGTCGGATAGAAAACAAGAACGTGAGTTTAGGAATGTTTGCAATACAAGATAATAATATATTAGAACTAGTTTTATTAGAAAATTGCTTTGCTTTTTTTTTAGATTTAGAATTTTAATTTATTTCATATTTACTATTGTAGCATTTTTTAAAATAGTTTATTATTGATATTTAATTAATTTATTCGACCGATACAATTTCAGGCTGCGAATAAGATAGAGGATATAATAACAAGTATGTTTCCCGATGTTCCTGAAATTCGCGAAGTCGAGTTAAAATCCTTAATAGACAAATCAGACGGCGTTTGGCAGAGTTTGAAGAGCGTGGAAGAAACCAATGCTCTCACCTATCAATGGGCGAACAGCAGTAGTAATAACGTTCTGCTGAACGCTCTCGGCATCGATTCCAGAAACATTGTAAGTACACAATTCGCCATATCTTTCACGTATCAGAAGATCAACAGTAATAATATTCGTTGCGAAATCGAAGCTGTTCGGACCGAGGTGGAATCCGAATATACCGAGATTTGCCGCGAATCTCGGTTTTACCCCGTTAGAGCCGATTAAAGCTACCGAACCCCCGCAGTCCTCTGCAACCTTCAGTGCTAATAAAGCGCAAGGCGCAGTGTGTTCAGATGTAAGTTCTTTCTTTAAGAGGATATTTATATGAGTAAAATTCACGCGCTAATTAATAATCGTAATGTATCAAATTAGGAAGTACCTGCCGCCCAATTTGATTGGAATAGTTCTGGCCTTGTTAATCCTCTAGATGGTAGTAAGTACTCATTGTAATTGTACGTGTGACTGTGTGTGGTTGGAACTTTGCACTGAAAAATAATTTATCTCGTATTTTGTTATATCTCTGTCTCTCTCTCTCTCTCTCTCTCTCTCTCGTATTTCATTCAATCGCACATGCGATAAAAGAGAAAAATGTTTTGTAAGAGCGATATATGTGCTGTTATATGTATATACAATCAGAGTGTCAAACTTTGTTTCTAAATGTTGCGATAAATAACAATGTAGGTGGTGGTGGGTTATCTGCTCTTCTACCTTTGGACTTGTTATGTCCATTTGACCCTCTATTAACACCTCACTACTCTACACATTCCGAATCTTATCATCAGTCAGCTTGCTCAACGAACTCTGTTTATTACTGTAAGTGCTCAAGTTGTAATGCTTCTTCTCTGTCCTTGCACACGTATAGTAATAATTTTTATATTATTATCTTAGATTATTTAGTAATCTAGTATCTTAGATTATTTAGTAAACTTATATTCATGGCTTTAGATACTTGTAGTATTTCCGAAATTGTTGCGACTGCAATTTTACCAGCAACCAATTCTTGTCACTGTACAGATCCGGAAGCAGTTGGACAAGAACCAAATTGCCAGTATGTGAAATCGCATAATTTGGCCGACTTGTCCGACAGTTCGGCGAAGCAGCAAAAACAAACTTCAGCGTCCAAGATGATAGAACCGTTGCCGGGACCGTGCATATCGGAGTGGAAGAAAAAGGTTGAACAGGACTTTGATGTCAAGCAGAAAAACAATTTTTCGCATAATAAGTCGTTGAAAAGTGTTCCGCCGCTCAATAATAAGTTATTACCCGCAAGCAATAACGTTACCAAGACGTACGAGTATCACAGAAAGACGTCAGTAAGTAGACGAGAGAGCGCGCAGAGTGCGGAGAACGTGGTGATGGATCGATACGGGCGAGCGATGACGGTGCAGGCAGAGACTATGAAGGTTCTGAATCAATTGCCGGACCTCTCGTTTCTGAGCGCGAGAACTTTGTTGTTCAATCGCGAGCAGCGGCAGATCGTGCCGGATCTAGGTGCTCTTATAAATCGGAAGATGCCCGGCTGAGTAACATCGGTCTGAATACGAGTTTGAAAGGGCATATACAGGAGTGGGGGAGAAAGTAATCTCTTCTCTCCCGAAAAACTTGTTGCGAGTCGGACGTTTCTTAAAATGACCCGTACAATCAAAAAAAGAAAAAAAAAGAAAAAAAAAAACACTTCTGCTACCTTTCAAACCTGTGTTCAGACCAACCTCTGGCCCAATTCTATTGGCTCTTCCACATCGGAAAAAAGAATTACACGAGACACACTGTGTATGTGAAACAACTGTACTAATACATTTCGCTTGTGGCACCGAGCACTTTGAAACATTCCGAACCATCGTCGTTTTTGTGATCGCACCACTAATGTTGTTAATTTTTTCTTTTTTAGAGATGTTCTTACTCTCCGTTGTGCAATTCTAATTTCCTGTTACGTTCGATCGTTTTAGGAATTTATAGCGCGCAGGTTTGTTCTGTTCGACAACTGCGTGGGTTTTGTTAGAGTACTTTTTGCATTCTTAAGCATTCACATTCGGCTATGTTCTAGTCTCTACAGTTTTTAAAACGGTAAGTTGTGTATGTATTATATGTGTATGTTACATCCGTTTGGTGTACATCTTCGACGATAATTGCTGGCGATTAGCTCCAAAGTATTATATATATATATGAGTATATATGGGTATATATATCCATATATACATATATATAATACTTTGGAGCTGATGGGTATATATATATATGTACCCATTCGTATTGTATATTCGAAATTTCATCCGCACCGACGTTCCGGAACATTCGGAATGTTACGTGTGATTATCTCCGTACGACTTTCATCTGCTGCAGATTCAAGCAAAATATTCCTAATCACACATAGAAAAAAAAAAAAAAAACACTTAATTGTTCAAGATACAAAAAAATAAAACTAATCCACCTATTTGTAAGTCAATTATCGTAGATTGACGATAGAATTGATATCTGTAATGAAACCGTCGAGTGATATATCAAAGTAATATCAAATTCGCTTGATGCTTTTATTGCACGTTTTGAATTTCTACTACGGAGCCTGTTGTACTTAATTATAAATATATATATAAATCTTGGTATTTGCATTAGTGAGCGAAAACGATAAAAGTGAATAATATTACCATTATCTAATTTCGTTATTTATTAATAATATATTGTAATATATATTTTATGTAAAATATTGTGGATACAAAAAGCAACATTAATACATAGGCAATCTTTGACGATCGAATCGTTGTTGCTTTTTTTTTTTTTTAACACTTCTGTGAAATCATTTTTATTGTATTTATTTTTCAAAATTCCCGATCTCGATCCTAATTCCTAAATTCGGATTCTCGTTAAAAACTTAAAACACTGGTATAAATAAAACTACCATCTTTATCATTAAAATATTCTTTTATTAAAAGATTTATATAAATTCTTTATTTGATAAAATTTCGGTTGTACAATATAATTCATTAATTATACATTTTGAACAATATAATTTCACATTGTTAACATAGTATTTATAGATATTTATAGTTAAGATACATATATATATGTATATTTGGTAATAATTGCCATCATAAATCAAAACTTAAATGCTATAAACTCACAAAATCAATCAAATTTTGTGATATATTACTGAAGCATTGTATATATTGTATAATACACTAAATTTTGGACTAGATTGCTTATTTGAATTTGAATTTGATAAATATAATCAATCTTTCACAAAATGTACATATTCAAATGTACATTTTTTAAAAGTAATATATTCTTTTGTAAATATAAATATGTAAAAGTCACAAAAAAAGAAGAAATATCCGAACTAATATTCATATTGCATTAAATCATCTTTTAGATATAAAGATGAGAATGGAGATATGATTTATATTAAGTTCACTTATCCCCATCAGAAAACATATCCTCATCAGATTTTCTTCTTTTAATATTAGAGATTGTTGTAGATTTTATTTCTTGACATATGTTTACATCTCGCAATGTTACTTTACTAGTTGAAGGCTCAGGGCTTACATCTTTAATGAAAGAGAAATTTGTATGTTCTTTAAAGTTATCCATGTTGCTATTTAATACAATTTTAGATTGATTCTTATAATCAGCAGCGCGTTTTCTTGTAGCAGATGACTTAGCATTACTGTTAGGTCTAATTTTATCCTCCATATCAGATTTCTCACTTTCTTCATCAGTGCTTTCGTCATATACTGATTTTGTTTTTGGTTTGTTATTATCGAGAGCTTCCTGGAGCTCTCTAATTTTTTTCTTTTTTGCATTCAGAAGTACAAGAAATTTTGCGTAAAGATCTTTCTCTATAGTTTTCTTTTTATTTATTATCTCATCCAATTCTGTGATTAGTTTTGCATTTTTATTACTCAAGACTTCGTTCTCCTCTTTCAATTTTACTCGTCCTTCCTGACATCTTTGATAAAGTTCTGCCAATTGCTTCAAAGTGTCGGATACTGTCAATATATTTGAAGGAGATACCCGTATCTGTCCTCGAGTGAGAATATTCTGCTGAGTCCACTTGAACACATCATCCTGAAGGAAGAATTGCATGCCTGTATCCTTGCCAGAAAAGGCATCTCTGGTCTTCTCTAAGTATGTCTCGAAAGTCTCGTCCAAATTGTCTAGAAAGTAATTGGCATTCTCTATGTCCATCTATAAAAAACATTTTATATAACAATTGTCATTAATTATCACACATATGAAATGTACATACCTCGCCAATCAGTGGCACTGTAGACGATCTCAATAGTATTACACTGAAGTGCCTGTTCTTCCATTCCGCATACAATGTAAATTGGCTCTTGTCCACTTCATTCACCAGCTGACTTATGCTCACGTCATTCATGGTATTTAAATAACCCAAAAAGAAACAAAATAGAAAAGAAGTCGGAGCAAGGACCGTATGTTTGTGTGTGATTTAATTTATATACAATTAATACCTTCTTTGCTTCTTATTTTGTCATAAATATAAAACACTCAAAAATAAAAATATGCATTTATATATATTAGGAAAGACGGTAGAGGTTAACGATATGTAGTGACATGTCCGGACATGTCCCGTGTGCTCACATGTGGCATGTGGTGTGTGTTATCAAAACGCGTAGTAGTACTCCATCAGCTCCATCAGTACGTAAAAGGAAGGGGAAACGTCGATTCAGTCAGTTGGCGTTTTTCAAAGAGGACGAGAAATTTAATAGGAAGACTTACATAATTCATAATTACAGTATATTGTATACATAATCGCTGTTGGTGATTTCTAGTCGATTTAACCTTTCTTTACGTAGGAAGGTTTGTAAAACTATCTTTTTTAATTATTTTTAATTTTGTTAAATTTAAATTTAAAAGTAAAAATATTTTTATCAAGCTGTATTTAACTTATTTTATGTATATAAATAATTATTTGAATTATATGTAAAGCTATCTGAGAAGACAATGCCTCCAGCAATGCACAAATTACTAGAACCATTAGCTTGGCTGCAAGGAACATGGAGAACAGAAGATCCTGCTAGTGGTTCATACCCAACCATTAAAGATTTCAACTATTGCGAGGAGATAAGCTTCGTATCAGTAGGGCAACCTATGTTTAATTACACCGCACAAAGTTGGCATCCAGAAACAAAAAAACCTCTACATCTAGAAACAGGTTTTCTGAAAGTGTATGAAAAGATTAACAATGAAGATTCCACCAAAGTAGAACTTATCCTGGCGCATAATTTTGGTTTATCTATTATTGAACAAGGTTACATAAGTGACAAGTCCATTCACTTGAAAACTAATGGTATAGTGAAAAGCGAAAGATCAAAATTACCTCATGTGACAGAAGTAAGTTTGATCAATTGTAATTTTTAGATTTACATATTGTAATATCGCACTAATTATGTATTCCAAATTTTACATTTTCTAGATGACCAGAGAGTTCAGATTATTGGACGATAATAATTTGGAGCAGGTGATTCATATGGCTACGACAAATACTCCAACGCTACATAAACACTTGCTGGCAAAGTATGTAAAAGTAAAGGAGGAAACATAAAAGATGCAGAAGTGAACAGGTTTTGTGATGTATATTATTATATATTTTGTTTTTTATTAGTATACAAACTTTATAAACTTTGTCAGTATTGCATATAGAAATAAATTCTAAAGAAACGGAAGAGATGCGTACGCTAAGTCAATTATTTATTATCTATTAATCTTCGCGTCAACAATGATAACATCATCGGTGACAAACCCATTATTTGCAAATCCAAATATCGTCCATTTCGAGTATCGTCACTGACAATACTTGCCACAGGCGCATTTATTATATAACAGTTTAATAACACACGTGACGTGTTTTTTTCGATCAAGAATCACAACTTCCGTTCGAGTAATATTGCGAGTTATTATGTAAATGTATTATTTTGCATAATCTCGGATACAAAGTATAAATACATGGACTGCTTGCGCAGCGATTTCAGTATACGAAGTATCTGTACCACTGGATGTTTCAAGTGTGTTTCAAGTGAACACACTTGATTGTGACACTAACTCTGAAAATCTTATTCTGCCGAATCGATTGAGTTAATTGTCAGGTAGCTGATAGCTTCGCGCGGAGATGCAGATGAAAAATTTACCGTTGAACGAGATGCTGCACGTGCTGGCTTGGTTGGAAGGCATATGGATAACGGACGAGCCAGCGATCGTTCAATTTCCGACTATGAAGCAGTCTATGAACTATTACGATCAGATAAACATTACGTCGTTGGGTCAGCCGTGGCTGAATTACGTCGCCCAAAGTTGGCACGCGGAAACTGGGGATCCGATGCATCGCGAGACCGGTTTTGTGCAGATCACGCCAGACAACAAGATCACCTTCTGCCTGATAAATCCCCTGGATATGGTAACGGTTGAGCAAGGCGAGCTGACAAACAATAACATGACCATTGACTTGAAGAGTACCAAAATATTGAAATCGATTGGCATGAATAGTATACCGTCTTTTTCACAATTAAAAGAGGTATAGGTTCATGTTTTTTTTTTTTAAAGATCGAGTTCACAACTGTGTAGGTGTAATTTTAAAGATCTTTTTTAATTCAAAATGTACTTTTTTTCAACACAGACACGTCGAGTTTATAACTTCGACGGCAATAATCTGGAGCTGATCTTCTACATGGCGACGGAGAAAACACCGGTTTTGACGGAACATTTGCGTGCGAAGTACAGAAAGATGTAAGAAAAAATTCGCGAAATGGACACAGAAAAAAAAAATTGAAGTGGATTAAAAGCTGATGTCTTTTGTGGTAATTATTTTCACACAGTCAGTTTGATTATTGTGAAATAGAATACAAATAAAGTTTTCAAGAAAAAATCCAACCATTTCTTCCCTAGATGTAACTATTATTGCGCAGAAAATGCATTTTAACTGCGATTAGCGTATCGGCGGTTCCTGCATAGTCGTAGACCTTCTCTCATTTTGCTCTGCCGAGTAAATCAACTAAACGGAAGGTCGGAGGTCGGCACACAATATTCATGGGAGGAAATTCGCGACTGGCACGCGACGTGACCGAGAACTGCGCTGCAAACGCGTATTCTTAAGCGCATTCCTGTTTCGCTCGATCGATGCGGGATTTAGTTGTATATGTACTTTATATAATAAACCCCGCTGTGTAATATGACTTATCGATTGTAATGCACCTCGCATTGCCGGTCACATCGGAAAGCCAAAAGTGCGACTCGATTCTTCTCTACCGTTGCAATCGCGTGACCCATCAGATAGCGAAATGGAATTCGAGTAATGAAAACTCGGAATAGAAATTTTGCTACGGAGTTTCCGTATCGAGAAACGTGTGGCGCAGAGCTTTAACTCTGTACTATGTAAGTTGTATTGTTCCTGTTTTCTACAAAAACTTTAATTTTATTTAATTTTATTATAAAAATATAATTTTTTTCCATGGTTCGCAAATGTGAAAGATTCATTTCCACGTCAATCGCGCGGCGAGGAACATGCATTTGCGCGCGTTTCGTAATATTGCGATGCTCGAATTAAATATCGGTCGCTCTGTTTAGTCGCACGAATTTCCTCAGTTCGCAAACGGGGTAGGGGAATGTAACACCTGCGTGTTTACCCGCTGCCTCGACCTGCCCGTGGCGGAACCGACCGCGACAGTTGCCCGCTGCGTTGGCACGACGAAGGATCGTTCTCTCGTGCAAGAGAGGTTGCAAGATATCAAAACTGATCCGCGTGTACTTATTTATCTGTATATTGGAGGTTTTCTTTACCGCGCCTTTTTTCCACAGGACTTAGTGGATGTTTTTAATATACTTAAAAACTTTTTAAGATGTTTTAACCTCCAGTTTCGGAATTTATTCATTTTGTTCGAACAGATGTTTAACAGGTGCTCGAAGCATCAAGTTTGATCGTGAAAATTGCGTCACGAGCGCACAACTTGAACTTCGTAAATAGTACCGCGTCGCGCGCAATACCAAATCGATCGCGTGTATCGACCGCCTCTCGAATGAGCTCGATTGTTTTCTCGATCCTCTGACTCGGCGCGCAGCATGGCGTCGCTTTACGGCGGTCATTATTACAGGAAGATGTTCGAGCTCCAGGAGAAGCTGCGGAAGAGGCGAGTATATATTATGTACATCTTTCGCGTTCAAAATCATACGCGGAAAATCGATATCGATGAATGTTGTACGAATGTTGCAGCGAGGAAGAGAGAATACGGTTGGAGGAACGATTCAATGTGCTTGTGCAGGATTCTCGTAACAGGTGAGAGTCTCCAACCAAGTTTCTTCCTTGACTTTTGAATCTCTTATTTTGTAATAATCGTAAAACTTATACTATACGCAGCGAAATGATTTTGAATGTCAAACATTTTTACTACGTACTTCGTTGCAGAACTTTTGGATATTTTAAGAATATGAAAGTTAGAGCAAATTGCTTTGCAAATCACACACGTTACCGCGACGACGATGTATTTCTGTCTAAAATACTCGATATCGATTCAGTGGCAACCCGGTTCTACGGAATGTCGCAATCAATATAACACCACGCGAGGATAATTCGCCGTTCTTTCGTGGTGGCCAACGTATCTCCGCTATTGGAGGTACGGGAATTCCGCTCTCTCCCTCTCGTTGTTTACATGTCCCGATTCGTGTCTGGTCGAGACATATCCGAGTATACCTCATCGATTTACAAGAGACACGAAACACAGCGTTTGATGCGCAGCTCCTCTTTAAGACACGGTGTGCATTAGCTTTCGCGAAGACGCGACCTTCTGCCGCAGTTTGTCGTTTCGCGAATTAATGCTTCAATTCTTTGATTGACTGATTTTCGGAAATATACCTATAAAGCATTTATATTTTTGTTTAGTTCTAATTTACGGCGATGTAGAGTTTAAATTATTCACATTGTTAAATTACAGTGTATTATTAATTATTTACAATATGAGAATTTAAGTATTTATTATAAATTATGTTTCTCATCACAAATTGTCCGGAAGACCGACGGAATTTAAATTACGAGGCTAAAACTGTGGAGAAAATACAAAGAAAAAAAACCCCCCTTTTATCGCAGACACGAGGCCTGTATGAATCGTTTGCGCATGAGATACATACAGTATTTGGAGGAACAACGTACGAGAGACGAAAGGAATCACAAGTTGCTCGCGGCGCTGGACAAGGTCATGAACAAGCTCGCGCTGATAAGCGCGAAGAAGGACAGGCTCAACATTCTAAGGGTGAGTGTACGCGAGGAAATTGCCGGCAGTTTTTCTATATAACGAACGACAATCTTGGCCACTTTTCAGAAACAATACGAGACTCATCTGCTTCGCGTTTACGCCAATCGCCCTGCGCCCGGTAGCGTTACCGGGGATAGCGGCATTGCGAGCCAAAACGAGGACAAGTACACGAGGAAAACCGCGGCAGCGCAGCCAAATTTCGCGGAAACAAAGAGCGTCTCATCGCCGCGAGTACATCCGGGAGCGTCCGTTCTTCACCCGGACCAGCCAAGGTCTATCCACGCGTCCAAATTCCACGATCAGTCCGTTGTAATAAACGACGCTTCGCTAAATAACTCTCCGATCTTCCTACCCACGCCAACAGGTGCGTCCCTCGATTATCGTCAGGGCTCGAATGTTCCGCGAGCAACCCAAGACTACGTCTCGCCGATCGGTCAGGTCCATCCTCAGACGATCACCGTATCGACTGCTCGTCCAGACTACTCACAAACAATACCCAGTTTCGATGGGATCGCGTCTCGCGGTCTTCAAGATATCCCGAACATCAACGTTCATGTTCCGTATGAAACCGTTCCGGTCTTGTCAGAGCAAATTCAGCCCGATGAAGTTCCCGTTAATAGATTCTTCAAGGAGCACGTGGAGGCAGTGCAGGCCGCTTCCGGTCTTTCGCAGTTTCCTGCCGAAAAGACGACAAAATATAAAGAAACATCGCCTACTCCGCGACAATTTCTTACTCTGGCTTCGTTTCCGTATCACAATGCGATGCTGTCCAGCCCGCGGTCGCAGATGAGAAAACATGATGTGACCGGCGCTGCAGCCATCGAGCCTACTTCGATCACCGCGAAGTCGAGCATGTACCGAATCGGCGACGTGAACGTCGACCCGCTGCCGGGATACATGGATTACACTCTGACGAGTCCGCGACGATCCGAAGACGAGGGATCCGTTCGTTCTCTCACCAGTGATGACGTGGACGACCTGATAAAACGAAACGAGCAAATGCTGTGGACAAACGTGGATGTCACCAACAGTCCACGTCGCTCTCCCCCTGCTCCGGAAATGAACAAACCGAATCTGGACGAGAACGGCAAGACGACAGCTGTGTTGGAGAACGAGCTGGATCGGTACATCAGCAACATCCGAAAGCTGCACCGAGAACATGGCGTGCCGAGCTTGGAGGAGTTGGACCACGAACAGAACACCAGCGGCGATCTTCTGAACGTCACGCTGTCGGAGGACGCTCTGGAGCTTTCGGCGGAAGAACGCGCGAGGAAGGAACGAGTGCCCGACGAGATGGACAAAGTTCTGGCATTAGCCGACGATCTCGTGACCAAAACGGCGGAGATCGCGCGAGAAGATAAGAACGAGCGGGCCGACGGCGATAAAACATCCGCGGTAGATAAAATTAGACACCACGCGCGCGATGCGTCGAAGTATGAGGAAACTCGTGAAGGACACAAGACTTCGGTAAGAACCGAAATTAGAGAAGACGTTGCGAAACAATTGACGGAATTAGAGCAGCCGCGCGATAACGCGGAGATCGCAAAAGAGAGCTGGAATAACGCGGACGATTCGACTAAAGTGCAGACGCACCATCAGGAAGCATCTGGTGCAGAAAAAGTCGACACAAAAGAGGAAACGTCCGCGAATAACAAACCGGAAATTGATCAACGGAAATATGTACAAGAGAAGATAGATCTACTTGACCTTGTCACCGGCGAGGAATCGGATATTGAAGGAATATTCGACGTCGCCGAGAAACTGGAACCGTGGGACATCGCGAGCGTGGAGAGACAAGTCCGGGAATTACGCTTGGACAATTCGGATCGACAGACGGAAAAAGAAGTCGAAAAGACGACGGATGTGATCAACGAAATTGCGGATGAATCGCGCAGTTCGCCGCAGTTAGTCGAGCAAAACTGCGTGAAACAAAACGACGAAACGGAAAGCGCGGCGCAGGATGCGCTTATTCAGCCGGAAATAGAGACGAGAAAGTACAAGTCAGATATAAGCGAAGGGAGCGAGTTCCGCGAGAGAAACAATGGCAATAAAGATGCAATCTCTTCTCAAGTTCCTTCCTCCGAAACTTCGAACAAGAATCAACATCAAGAGCCTAAGACCGACAATTCCGTTGCCGCATCGCAGATAATTAAAGAACCTGGCGAGTCAGCTGACAATGATGGCGGAACGCAAAACGAGAAGACGACGAAGCCAGAGATCGTCGATCAATCCGAAAAAAATTATGAATATGAGCAAGGATACGTCAAGGATCCGAATCAGGCTCAACAGTACGAACAACAAGATCCCAACGAGCAATATCAGTACGAGCAGAACGTACCGTACGAAGGAACCGGCAATGAGGAGTACGACAGGTATACCGATCAGGGATACGTTCAGGAAGGTCAGGAATACGTCGAGTACGTAGACGGCCAGTACGAACAGTATGCCGAGGATCCCAATAACCAGCAATACCAGCAGGATCCCAACGCGCAGTACGAGCAAGATCCGAACCAGGCGTACAATTACAATTACGATCCGAACCAGGAATACGCGGCCGATCAGCAGTACGATCCGAATCAAGAATACGGCGCCGATCCTAATAATCAGGCGTACGATTATACCGAACAGATGCCTTACGATTCCAATCAAATGTACGATAACACGACGTACGATCAATACAAAGAGGAGCAACGCGCCGCCGAAGAGGGCGTCGTTGACGTCGTTCACGAGGAAAAACCGGCGACGGAAGAAACCTCGCGGAGTGAGGCGAGTCCGGAACGTAAATCAGACGAAGATAAACCGCGAGAAGAAGACGTTAATACAACGAATCAATCGAAGAAGAAGAAGGACGTGATCAAGTCTTTGCTGGACTCCGACACAGACACGACGACGATTGAGAGAAACGCCTCGAACACGGAGAGTGACTTCGATTTCAATTAAATTGAACGTTATAGATGTAGATAAACTCCTGGTAATAAGGACAAGTGTGTGTGATTCGAATTTTACGTTCGATTTATTCAAGGGAAGTATACCTCGGATATTAAACTTAATCTCAATTAGAATTTTAATTAAAGTCCTTGCAGCGAGATTAATTATAGTTTCAATTGCGAGGTCTGCTCTTGTTAAGCGCAGAGACAAAAGATAAAATCATGGAAATATAATGACACACAATAGAGTAATTTAAAACATACATTACAGAGTCTTTTTCTCTCTCGAGTGTATATAAAACATATATATCTAATTACATAATTTGCTCATCCGATCGTTTGAGAATTTCAGTCTAAGGCCAAGTTCACAGCCGTGCGACGTGAACTGTTGAACCTTTCCCAGTCAATTAGCCCGCCACGTGTCTTTTCGCTTTTATGACGTACACTTTATGTATATATACATATATATATGTACACACGTGTCGAGACGCAAGCTCTTTGTCTCTTTGTCCCGGCGACGAGATCTCTCGCGTTCCCGCATAATTGGCACGGCACAAGGGCGGCAGTCGGTCGACGATATGGATTTTCACCGAGATCGACGAGAAGGAGAGTCTGCGCCAACCGGGCGTCGTGGCATCGCGTCTCGTAGGCCAATCAAGCTTGGTGCCGCGCACGTCGCAGTGCCGTAGGAACAACGTCCGACACGAGAAAGTCGTCGCCGAGATTCTTCTCGACTGCTCCGTCGCGGATTTCACGAAAAGGTAAGATTTTTACAGAGAAGATCGCATATATATATATATATCTTTCTTTTTTCTATTTGTCGGAGAGTTGTAAATGCAATGTAGAATTAATTGTCGCGATTGGGTACTCAATTTTTTAGCGCTACAATTAATTTGAGCAAAATTGATTATAAAATATAGCAGTCGGAAATTCGCGTGAGTTTGCTGCGAGCTGGAATTGTTTTCTCTTCTGTAGTAGAGTAATCAACTGACGTGTTAATTAAAGATCAATATTGAACAAGTACACACACACACACACATTCTCATATAATTACAAATCTCACACAGACAAATGGTAAAACAATATTTTATTGTCATTGAAAGATTATAATCAGGATTATAATTGGGAGATGTCGCGTTATCTCTGAAGCGAGTAAAGTGAGTTACGGAACCGTGCGTTCGTACATCACTTCGATATATCGAGCATCGTGACTCGCGGGGCAACGTCACTCGTCGTTTACAACGCACGCGTGCGAGTATGCATGTTTATACGTGCGCGACTGGAAAACTGTGTGCTGACGCGCTGACGGTTTAGTGGCGATCGCGCAACGGATCGTACTCTGAATTGTTCCTCGATTAAATCGGGGCAATATCGTTCGCGATCGCGTCGCCGAGAATCGCGGTCGAAGAATCCGTGTCGCGTAGTGCGCGAACACGGGCGTCTCGGTCTGCCGTGTCTTCGTGCGCGACCGTTCGTTTTCCTCGCCAGTCGAATGACATCCTGTCGAACGTTCGGCGTGGTCGCGACGGATTCTCGACGACGGAAAGCAACGCGTTGAACGTAACTGTCCACGCTGCCGCGTCACGATTGGTCGGACTTGCGCGCCGCGCCGATACGCGATTCGCTCGTCGTCTCGTTCATATCCGTCACTCGGCGGTGCGCGATATACAGGTGAAGAGCCGGCCGTGCGATTGTCCTCTTTGGATCTTCTTCCGCAGAGAAACCGGCGAGAGACGAAAGTGACGCGTACCTGGCGCCCGGCGTGTGACCCGCGATTGTTAAGTTACCACGCGCGGTGTGTTCGACACAACTTGACAAAGGCGAATAACGAAAGAGCATTGACATCTTCAGGTACGTTTTTCATATATTCGAGTCTTGTGTATTTAAGATCGTCGTAAGTTCATCTTGAGAGATACCCTGTAGCCATTAAAAAGGTCCAGCATCTTGAGATGAACTTTTAAGAGTGTCTTAAAGATAAAGGTCGAACTATATCTAGTCTAAATATATGTGTATACGTACACACACAGCTCGAACAATGCGGTGAATCATTAGCGTCGACTCATCGGCTAGCGCGACCCACGTGTTTTTTTTCTTTACTCTTAGTTATTCTTTCGTACAAGTTGCTGACGTATTTACACATGACCGTGAAAGTTTCGGGAAAGAGATGCGTGCATATTTATCATTTGGCATTTAAGATACTTTTCTGAATGGTATTTACATTAAATGTTGAATGGTATTTAAATTTGGATTTTCTCAAGTAAATTTAACAAATATTCCAAGTATAAAATCTCGAAAAAGAATTAATTGTAGACTATAATCTTCGAACTATTATCTTTGAATTCATCTAATTGGTTGTAATTATTTAAATATTAATTATTCTTATTAATTCTTTTTTTTTTTATCTAAAATGGTTTTGGCTTATCAAAAAATCTGCGGCTGATAAGACGGTTGACACAGTTTGTAAGTAAACGTCGCATGCTCCAAGACTGACTGTATATGCACACTTGCAGAATTATGGAGGATGTGGTTTCCATCAACGGGGTGAAGGAGGTAAACGGCGGCGCGGACAGGATCTACTACGAGTTGGACGGTGAGGGTGATGCCGACAGTTCGACCACTCCGAGTCACAACGTGGATCACCATCGTGATCGTGAGTATTCCTCGTTGTAGGTACTTCACGTAACTAGCGCGCTGGCTCTCTGCGGCATTCTAATCAATCAGCTAGCGATGCAGTAACAGCGAGTCGCTGTAATTTCGCTGTCACCATGCGGATGTCACATGATATAATAAGGTTTATGTTAATATCGCAGAGTTATCAGAAAATGTCTTTCTTGATGGATGTTTCTTGATTTTTTTTCTTGATTGACGTTTCTCGGAAATAGAAAGCCGAGAAAGTTATTCTTCAATTTCTCAAAGTACCGAGATTACAAAATTGATCTTCGAGCAATGTTTATTTTTATCGTGTTAATTGTTCGATTTGGAAATTTTTGTGAAAATCAGAAAGTCGCGAACTGTTTTCTGCAAAGAATTGAGCAACGTGTTTTTTTCTGTAATTTTGTTTCGAACGTGATTTTTAATTATCCTCATTTTGTCATAATTGCACTCGCGAAACAAGTGCGAAACGTTCATACGGACGATGTTATTGTAGCAGTCACGATTCGCGCGTAGTAGTTGCAACGTTTTGTATCTGACCGCACGGAAGGCGAAGTTAATTAAAGTTCGCGAAAGAAGACGAAGAGGATCAATACGAATTACAGGGAGCGCGGTTTGAAGAAAATATATAAGCATCTCAATTTCTCTTTCTCATTATTAAGTTTTCTTGTTGATTTTTGCAACATACATATAAATAATAAATTTATGTGAATAAATAAATATAGATAAATGTTAAAGCATATGTTTTAAAAACGCGGATTGTCGAATTGTTCACATGTTGAAACCTCGTATTGTATTTTTATTTCCGATGTCGCAATCCAAATTTATTTCGAATATTTGATTATACAGTTTCAATTAGCGCTTTTTGTCGATCGACGCCGAATGAAGGTGAGAAAATTTCAGAAATTGGCACGCGGCCTAAGTTTCATCTTCTAGCAGAGGACCAAATAGTATTTTGGCCACCGTCACAATGGTGCCGTCGACTTGCTCGTTTCGTCTCGTCAGTGCGACGCGAGACTTTCGGCACGTGAATAAGCGAAGACAATGCGTGACATTTTAGTTTCGCGGCGGTGAAACTGCGATTTGAACTGTGTCTTCACGGTATTTTCGCGATTCGTTCCTCGCACAATCGCGAATTCGACGAGATTGACGATAGGCGTGAAAGAAATTTTGTTCTTTGTGTTACAACCGGGATTTGAAGATCAGCGAAAAAATCGTGACGTTAAATTCGTGTGAAAACGCGGCTTCCGCGAGTGCGTAGTCAATAGGACCGGCGATTGACTGCTGTTCTGTTCACAAAGTTCCCGTACGTCTTGCAAATGTGAGTCGATTTGATTAGTCGAAGTCGGTGAGTCGCAATAACTTTTCTGATTGAAAGAACAAGTACTTATTTTTATCTCAACACTCTGAATATAAAATTAGATTTATTTGACTTCCATCTCTCACAAAAATTTGAAATTTTAGACGATGTATCGAGTAAATATACGTTTCTCGCAAACGGAATTTGAATTGTTTATGTGCCGTGAACACGTTATCCAGTGCCGTTAATCCAGAAAATAGTTCGATTTACGGTCAAACGATTTTGCGTTTCTGAATTCTGTTTGGTGTTTTTCTCGTCGTGTCCTGATCTCGTCTTCGTGGCCTTCGTAATGTTGGCATCAAGTTTAACAGGGTTTGATTAGCGAGGTATTTAGCGCGACGCGTACGTGACATAGAGTTAAAAATACGTCATGTGCTATTTAAAAGTCGTCTGGGCAAATTGGATCATCGAGTGTTCATTACGATTATCGTAACAAAATTTTACAGTCAAAGAGTTTCTCAAAATCGCATAAAAGTACAATAACGAAAGAAATTATTTGCAAACGTTAAGCGAATACAAAACTCTTGAAAATGTTTGTTGATTTGTGACATGTATGAGAGAACTTCTTTAAAAAACTTTTGTTATATCAGAAGGGGACGACACGACGTTCGTTTGGCGATTAAACTTCCTGTCACAACCTAAATAATGTCGATCAGAGGCGTGACAACGTCGAGACGCGAGAGCGGGGCGTACTTCAATTCCTTGCGATTGCCAAATTCTCTGATCGATCCGGATGAATTTGTGTACAAAGGTAATCAAGCGAGCTCGGACAACGTCGAGACGAGAGAGCGAGCTTGCGGTGTATATCGTCTGATATATTTAACCACTCGCTTGAAATCGATAGTATCGTCTAATTGGCGAAAACGCATTTACGCCGTTACGTAACCGCGAAACTGTCCAAGATAGCGACATTTTTGCATTGTTCGAGAAGTATTTTTACAAACTGTGTAAACAACCCTCCGACCAGACTTGAGGTCGTCTATCAATCGTGGATTTACTTGTCAATTAGTTTTTAAAAAAAGTAAAACCTGTGAGTCAGTAAATAAATAAAGTCCTGTCGGAGGAATAACTTCAGTGAATCTCTCAATGTAAATAACAATGGTGAAAATAATTGTACATGTAAATAACAACGGTGAACTTTTAGGTGATCGTTTTCTACCAAGTATAACAATAACACAGCTAACACTCGCTGCATTTCTTATAATTGCGTTTGTTATCAGATTGCTATGATTCCACGATGTGCATTTTCTCTTAGAAAACGTAAACTTGTCTTTTCCTGGAATATTCCGACGTGAGTCACATCGCACTTATCTAAATCGTGTCATAAATTACTTTCGCGTGAACGTAAAAACTATAAATAGACATGTAGTTTAGAGAAAGTTTTACGGAGATTATCACGTCAAAGTCCGTTTAATTTGATAAATCAGGAAGTTTTAATGTTTTCGAATAGTAAGTGAGTAATTTTCACATATGTATATGTCTTTCACAGTCAAGGTTGAGGATCGACATCATTGCGCTTATTTCATGTTGCGCACTTGCAACGCAACAGTTTTTTTCTTTACAGTTAGGTATATGCAAAATAATCACAAATTGATTATTTAAAAACTTTTCAGCTTTTAAATATCTAATAAAGAAAGAGAAAAGATTTAAGTAATTAGTATATTAATCTTATTTAATTATTATAGATTTTTTATTTTATACTAAAATATTTTATGCTTCTATGTGTTTGAATCTTCTTTCTCTCTTTCTTTCTCGCAGTGAGCCTTTTAATTCCAAGCGATGCCATCCGCATTACGGTGAACTCTGGCAGCGTAGCGAGCCACGATTTTCCTAAGCTTTCCAAAATCGATGCCAACGAGTACATCAAAAATACAGACGCCGCTTTATTTTCGTTCCGCGACGCGATGTATTTATAAACTAAAAATAGATCCTACAAGACGCGTGTCAGGTGAGAAGAAGGTTAGCGGACGGTTTCTTGACGAGGCGAGGACTTCGTCAGATATTCAAAGATAATTCCGTGTGCTAATAAGAGAGCGAATATTGATCCTTTCTTCGCGAGTCTACCGTCTCCCCGCAATATTGTGCAGTGATTTTCTTGGCGCGCGCAAAACTACTGGCTGTCGGGGCCGACAGCCAGAAATTGAATCACGCAAATTCACGCGATTTCTGCTGAAAATAGATATAAACCCATATAGGATTCGATCGCGCGCTCGTTCTCTTCCTCGATGTTCCTCAAGGAAATTTCCGCTGTTTAACTCACCGCTTGCGCCATATGTAGCAAGTGTCGTCTAAACTCTCATCGTCGGGACTAACTTCGGTGTAAAAATAGTCGTTGAATATTTATGGACTGTTAGACTCGGCGTTGTCGTTGTTTATTTTGTTTCGTTAGAAAACACTCGCGTCGTGTTGTTGATTTTGCGTCGAAACTATTTTGCAATAAGATTCAATAAAATATATTTTAATAAATAATCGAAATAAAATTCTGTATAAAAATATTATTTAATGCCACGTGTTTGCGCAAAGTTTTCGATGCGTTACTGCGGATGCGTCGAACTTTTCATCGCAACGTTGCATTTTCAGCCTTGACGTCGCGGGATATGGTTCACAATGAGTTTCAATGAATCGTTTAATGTCTGACTCTGTAATTAGTGTGCGGAGTAAACACTTGTTTTAAAGTTAAAGAAGCGAATCTAGTTGTCGCGTTTCTTGATAAGATGAACTGCTCGGCATTATCACGCTGCTTACAAAAGCAAAGGTCTGTTAGAATAACAAGAGTTTCAACGTCTATTTATAAAATATAAATATATATATTTTATAATCTCCTGTTTAGCTACAAAAAATGAGATATTTATATTTGAAATACATGCGAGGGAAGAGATTGTATCAAGAATTCTGCAGCCAAGCGTGTACTTTGCATCGCATTTTTCCTTTCTAACAGACTTCCTCATCCGAAGGTCTTGTAATATTCTTCTATGAAAGAGTTGTTCCAGATAGCTTTTATTTGAATTTGCATAAAGAATTATTTAAATCGGAAATTTAAGCATGGAAAGATCCGCATATCTTTCTTTCAATTAACGCTTTTTCTTTATTTTTTTAAACTCACGCGAATCAGTTTCTGTTCAAAAAGCGTGCGTTTCGGAAATGTAATTTTGCAATTGCAGCTCGCACGACGCCGGATGACACAGATTGAAGAAAATTCTTCGCGCAGTTCGTGTTCGTAAACGCCAATTAGCGCGCGATTGGTGCACACGCGAAATCGCTCGGGGCACGTGCGAACAAAATCCGAATTTAAAATTAAATCATCGTAGTTGCTAAATCAGTTTGCAAATTTATTTGTCGACGAAAACAAAGAAGAAAAACAAAATGCTCATTCCGGTCTCACGTCACACATTATTCACGTGGAAAACGTGATAGACGTTTCACCAAGAAAATTACGATCGTGTTTACAATTTTTTTTTTTTGGTACGCATATTGCGACTTATGTTTTTTGCGAAGCGGCGTGTCTATTCATAATGTGGAATGAGAATTTATTATTGTTTATGAGCGTATCGCGTTCATAAAACAACACGTGACTCATGTAATATTGTATAGTATATTGCAATATCGATATTGATGGGTTTTTTTTATTTGTGTTATCAACATGACGGTCAGTCTTTTATGTCTTCTACTTGTTGCGGAAAATAATCGCGATTGGATTTATCGCAATTTTCTTGCATTACTGGGTATTCCCTGAACTTTTTCAATTTTCCGAATTTATCTTTTTTTTTCTCTCTTTCTACTAGTCTCTCTAACCAGCAGCAATACATGGTTTTTATGTCTCATCGGAGTATTCGGAAACTGACGCACTGCTCATATATTATATCTTTCTAAAACTGGACGCATATTTTTTGCGTCGTTCGTTTCGCTCGTTTGCTCAAATCTGCCGCGCGAACATCTACGCAACTGCGTACGCAAGTGGCAACTTATGTATCGCACCACGTCGGTATGTGGGTCACCCAAGAATAGATACGCAATCGAATGCAATAACAATGCCCGACATATCTCAATGCGGTGTCAATAATTAAATTTCTCTGTTATAATATGTATTTCAGAAGCATCGGTTTATGTTCACATTTATTACCAGAAAATGAAATTTATGCGATTCGACGCCGAAACAAACCGAATTAACAATGCGTGCGCGAGAATGTACATTCACGAGAATGCGGACGCATTCTATTATTACTATTCGTTATTAATATTCTCGACGATACACGTCGCGAGTGTATCGCGAAACGCATACGCGTCTCGTTGTTTGTGCCAAGTTTTTCGCGAATTATGAATAAAACGCGTTGATGATTTTGCGAACCGTGATAAGTCCGCTGATCAAAAATCTCGTTGATATCTTTCTATGCTATGACGCAAACGTATAATCAGATCGTTATTCTGAACAGTTATCTCTTTGATACGTTATGTACACACACGTAATAATATTAAAATCTCGCGCGATAAAAGCTTCGCATTAAGACTGTAAAATTAACTGATAAATAAATCGTTCTTGCTTACCCTTATCGCGATGTGATTTCAATATCAATTTTCATGTTCTCGAAGCTCAGCAAATCTACAAAATAATCATAGAATATCTTCACCCGTATGTACGCAATAAAAGATCAAATGTCTCTGTTTCATTAACAGAGCGCTTGTCAATCGATGGATTTTGGCTTTCTTGCCGAGTTTTCCACTTTGAGGTGCCAGGAGGTTTCGCGCCGCACGCGGAAACTCTGGCACGTATGCACGCGGAATCCGTGACGTGTGACTATGCCAACGCATTCTGCATCACTCCTCGTGTCCTTTCCATTACGTCTCGCAAGTTAGTCAGTGTGCATTCAACAGTGCTCTCTCACGACCAGTCGGTGATATTGGTCAGTGCCCTCCGAGACGCGCCGTCGACTAGACCACGCGATATATTATACGTTTCTCTCCCTGAAAGAGAGTCGAATTTCGTATTGCACAATATTTCTAACGCGAAGCAGTGTTCGAATTTTCTCGCCGATAAGATTGAAACAGATTTCGCAAACGATCCAAAGAAACACTTGAGTAGCACAAAAGTTTATTATTTAAAAAAAAAATCCGAATCGCATTTGATCGTTTGATTTGTCTGATAGATTTTAAGCCCAATTAACGAGTTACTTCTTCTGCGAGTTTATTACATTTGATTTTAGGGTATTCTTCGTGAGTAGGTAGCTTTGTGATAAAGTAAACAACGGAGTAAACTACGTTGTTAGCGCTGCCGAACGAGAAGCATTAATTCGCAATAACAAATACGCGCAATTCGCGTTTTTTTTTTTTTTTTTTTTTTTTTTTTTTTAAAAATCACTGGTTCGTCGTGTGAGAACGGCGCTTTATCGACAACGTGAATAACGCGTGTATATGATCTACATATATATATTGAGCGGCGCGTAACAACACGCGCTCCAAGATAAATACGCTTGCAACATTCCGAGACTCAAGTTGATCTCTTTTTTTTTTTTATGTAAATCTATCTGTCTTTCTTTCTTCATCTTCCTACCGAAAAACGATTTTGATAACGCCGCGCTGATCTAGCACGAGAGGAAAAATTCGAGGATTCACTGGATGTTTCAAACATACCCATTTCGCGCGAACAATTTCGTGATTTATCTCGCGGATTATCCGAATTGTTATTTCGTTTCACATTGGAAAGATTCCGTACCGCGAGAAAATGTTCGCGAAATCTGCTCGATATCAACGACTCGGCGCGAATCACTCGCTCCGGCATTGAAAAGCGCCGTTCTTTTCCGGCGCTTTCTGCGTATCGACCTTGCGGGAAACGCAGCGGAGCGATCTGGGAACACGACGCTTCCTCGGGTCATCTATTTATAAATGGAGGCTTGCACTCGTCCGCCCGAGAGTTCACCCGAGTTGCTCGCGGCTGAAAGAAACGAGGCGGAAATGTTGACAGAACAAATTTTTGCCAACAACGGTTTTCGTGAGATTCTTCTTTTGTTCTTTATTTTTTTTCCCGGAATACAGAAGATATGCCGTGCAAATATCGCAAAGAAACTCCAAATGACTTTCGGTAATTCGCGAATCTCTTAGAAAGCAAACGAAAAATAGACTTTTTCCGATTTTTGTCGTGTTTCTCACATCCCGCAGATAAAAAAAAAAAAAAAAAAAACGTTAATTAGATTAAAATCGAGGACAAATTCTTTCTCTCTCCGGGATTACACACCTGTGTGTATTTCCAAGATCGAGTTTTGTTTATCTCGTATTATTGTTTTGTTATGCACGCATGCACACACGCTTTGCAAAGAAGGAATAATAATCAACTTGTTTGTCTTGCTCACGCTGTTTACAACGAATCCGTGTTAATCTCATGCAAATTATACACACGTCGAGGAAATTGCGTTGTACACTGCATAAAACCTGATCATCCATGACGCATTTTCAATTTGCTTCCTCCGAAATACACTTTTCACTTATCCGCGCGTCTTTTCGCGAGTTTCTTCTTGGTCCGCGAAGTTTCGTATTACGAATTTTGTCATATTTAACAGTCGGAATATCACGATTGATCGAGTCGGAAATAAGATTGATATTCTCTGAATATCCGTGAGACAAAGATCGGGATGTCAATCAGCTCTAGTCGGAAACGTAGACGATACCTACGATGTGACGAAAACAGTCGGTCTCGTCGAGCGCCACTTTGCATTCTATTAATATCTCGTCATTGCGGGCTTTTTGTACAATAGACAAGTGTCAAGGGGTTACGACGAGCTCTCTCTCCCTGTTGGTTCATTGATCACATCGTGAGAGAATGACGCATCGACAGAATCGAGCGCAATTCGAGACTCAGTTCAGAGACCGTTCGAAAGCAGAACGATCGAAATAACATTCGGTGAAGAAATAAGTAACTAATCGCGAAGCATTAGCCGCGATTAATAATTAATTGGAAAAAAAACGTTTGCTGTTAATTTGTAATTAATCGTCGAACGGTCATCAAGAGTCGTTGTCAGTAGTTCTATTTTTATGTATTTCCAACATGCAAACTTGGGAGTGAAAAATAGAGAATTTTCATCGAGTCAATTATCTTAAGTGTGTGTGTGTTGTCGTTTATATCTTGTGTATCTTTGACGATCGATTGTTTCAAGTGTTTCTTTCGAACAGCGACGTCGTGCAAACACAAGTGTGAGAATCGAAAGTACATAAAAATTGACTTGCAGGAACGTGTAATTATTACTTGTGTATAAACGATTCGTGTCGAACGAAACGCACGCAATTCCCGAGAAATGGGAAATGAGAACGAAATTCTCGAGGTGTACAAGCGTAATTCCATCACCGAGTGGTTGCAGAAAACCGGACAGGCCACAGATTCCTCTGTGAATAATGGTAAATTCTTCGATTATTTCGACAATGCCGTTCTCTCGCAATTTGTTTCTAGAGTTCAATTTCATCCGTTGCTTTTGAGGAAAAAACTCACAGATCTCGTACGAGTGTCGCGATAGACACTTTCGACACGTTTGTGTAAAATTTCACGTTACGATAAGAAATGATGACTGGAGTCTAATAATTTATTCGCGTCTGTAACATGTCATCATATTGCGCCTTAAATTTGTACAGTTTCTTTGCTAAGAGTCATTCATGTATGTATTTGTGTGCGTGACGAAGTGTGAATTATTAAAATTAACGCAATAAATTGTTGTATTAAAAACAATAATATTATAATATGTTAACATCGAAATAAAATATTAATTTAAGATTTTGTTCTTCATAACAGGTAGCGAAAGCCCGATTTTCGGCATTGCGGAAAGTGGCGGACCTGGCACGGGAAGTGGTGCCGCCTTGAGGCTCGCGTCCGAGCTGCCGAATGAGATTTCCGCACCCTATGAAGTACCGCAATTCCCCATCGAGCAGATCGAGAAGAAACTCCTGATCCAAAGACAACTGACCGTCAAGTGAGTTTGTGTGCGCGATTTCTGCTAGCTCGAGAAATAAAAAGTAAATGCCTAATACAACGCAAAGATTGTTTTTATCACATAAATAAAAAAATAAAAACGCACAATTTTTATTATTGAAAAATTACAAAAAAGTTACAATGGCTTTCACATTTGTACAAATAAGGAAAATAAACCAAGGAAAATGTTTTTTCTTATTTGTATAAATATACAATGTATGTATATAATTTTATCTCTACTACTTATTTAATTCTCGTAAAACTGATTATATTTACCGAGAATTCTAAAACCGAAAATAAAACTGAACGATCTCGGCATATTGATCGATGAGACGAGTTTATATAAACATGCGTTTTGCGCATCGCAATTAAATCCATTTTTATATATGTTTTATAT
>QVOB01016411.1:0-33626 GCA_014839585.1 Pseudomyrmex concolor
CCATGGAAAACCCTTCGCGTTTGCGAAGGGTTTTTTTTCGCCCGTTGGTTTTTCCCCCGCACTGCTGTTGTGCCCACATCAACGCCCGATCTGAATCAGCTAAACATATGCACAAAAACACTGTTCGTTCAGGGTGTGATGCCGCTCATCATAATTATTTTCATTTCTATTAAAACTAATTAACACCTACCGGCAATAAGGGAGATGCGTCCATTACTCATCTAGCATTACCGTCCAAAAAAGCGCCCGGTCATTAGCCGCTGGCCGAAGGCCGGGTGCGCCTCACCCCTGCAAAAAGAGAAAAATAAGGAAGGTCACATGATGGTCAAGCGCATGATAATTGCTTTGGCGGTAAGCGTTGCCTTGGGTCAGACGGCGCAGGCGGCAGCACCGGTGGTGGGTTTCTCGCAAATTGGTTCGGAATCCGGCTGGCGTTCGGCGGAAACCAAAGTCGCGAAAACCGAAGCGGAAAAGCGCGGCATTACACTGAAAATCGCTGATGCGCAGCAAAAACAGGAAAACCAAATTAAAGCGGTACGCTCCTTTATCGCACAGGGGGTGGACGCCATCTTTATTGCGCCGGTGGTCGCCACCGGCTGGACGCCCGTCTTGCAAGAGGCCAAGGAAGCCAAAATCCCCGTCTTTTTGCTGGACCGCATGATAGAGGTCAATGACCCATCGCTTTATACCTCCGCAGTCGCATCTGACAGCGTGCATGAGGGTAAAGTCGCCGGCGAGTGGCTGGCGAAGGATGTAGGCGATAAAGCCTGTAACGTGGTGGAACTGCAGGGCACGGTCGGCGCCAGCGTTGCTATCAACCGTAAAAAAGGGTTTGTAGATGGCATCAGCGGGCATTCCAATATCAAGATCATTCGTTCGCGGTCCGGTGATTTTACCCGTAGTAAGGGAAAAGAGGTGATGGAAAGCTTTATCAAAGCGGAACAAAACGGCAAAAACATCTGCGCCGTTTACGCCCATAACGATGATATGGCCATCGGCGCTATCCAGGCGATTAAAGAGGTGGGTCTGAAACCGGGTTCGCATATCAAAGTGATCTCAATTGACGGCGTTCCGGATATTTTTAAAGCCATGATGAATGGCGAAGCCAATGCCACGGTCAAGTTGACGCCCAACATGGCAGGCCCGGCTTTCGATGCGCTGCTGGCGATGAAGAAAGACGGCAAAGCGCCGCCGAAGTTTATCCAGACCGACTCACGATTATTGCTGTCCGATACCGCCAAACAAGAATATGACGATGGGCTATTAACAACGGTGACGACTTCGCCGCCTGCCAGGGTAGCGGCTGGTGTATCAATGACGGGGGAAATAGGCATGGCATCCGCACCGCTATTGGAGCTAAAAGGCGTCAGCGTGGAATTTCCCGGCGTAAAAGCCCTCCAGCAAGTGGACTTTGCCCTGCATAGTGGCGAGGTGGTTGCGCTGTTGGGTGAAAATGGCGCCGGCAAGTCAACGCTGATTAAAGCGCTGACCGGCGTATATCGGCGCTCGGCCGGCGAGATCCTGCTTGCCGGCCGGAGGGTGGATCCCAAGGGTACCGCCGACGCGCAAGCCATGGGTATTGGAACCGTCTATCAGGAAGTCAACTTGCTGCCGAATTTGTCGGTAGCGGCCAATCTTTTTATCGGCCGCGAGCCTGTTTCCTTCGGCCTGGTTTCGCATCGGAAAATGAACGCCCGCGCCCGGCAGATTTTGGCTCAATACGGCTTGGCGGTCGATGTCAGTCAGCCTTTGGCCAATTACTCCATCGCGATACAGCAAATCGTGGCTATCGCCCGGGCGGTCGATCTTTCCGCGCGGGTATTGATCCTCGACGAGCCCACCGCCAGCCTGGACGCGAATGAAGTAGCGATGTTGCTTGCGATATTGCGTCAGTTGCGCGACGAAGGCGTCGGGATGATCTTCGTAACGCATTTCCTCGATCAGGTCTATCAAATCAGCGATCGCATCACCGTGCTGCGCAACGGTCAACTGGTCGGCACCCGCGATGCCGCCACGTTGCCGCGGTTGGAACTGGTGCAAATGATGTTGGGTAAAATGTTCAATGAGGCTGACTTGAAACGATCCGACCGACCGGTGAGCCGCGCGGATCCCCTGGTGGCTTTCCACCGGTACGGTCGGCGCGGCATGGTGGAACCCTTTGATTTGCAGGTGCGGCCCGGCGAAATCGTCGGCTTGGCCGGCTTGCTGGGATCCGGCCGTACCGAGACCGCGCAACTGCGTTTGGTATTAAACCTGCGGACAGCGGCGAAGCCCGCTTGGCTGGAAAACGTATTCATCTCTCGAACCCGCGCCGCCCATCTTGGTTTCGGTTATTGCCCGGAAGACCGGAAAAACGAGGGCATTATCGGTTCCGCCACGGTGCGTGAAAACATCATCCTGGCGCTACAGGCGCAGCGCGGCTGGTTCCGGCCGTTGCCGTTACGGGAGCAATTGCGCATCAGCGAGTCCTTTATTCGCCTGTTGAGCATCCGCACCCCCGGCCCGGAACAGGAGATTCAGTATCTCTCCGGCGGGAATCAGCAGAAAGTATTGTTGTCACGCTGGTTGGCTACACAGCCGCGCTTTTTGATTTTGGATGAACCTACCCGCGGTATCGATCTCGGCGCCCATGCGGATATCATCCGGGCGATCGAGGCGCTGTGCGCCGACGGCATGGCGCTGCTGGTTGTCTCGTCGGAGCTGGAAGAAATGGCCGGCTATGCTGACCGCATCATTGTATTACGCGACCGGCGGCACGTGGCCGAGCTGGAGTGCCAACAGATTTCGGTCGCCGGCATTATGCAGGCTATCGCCGCGCAACCCGAGGAGGCCGCCCTTGAGCAGTAAATCCTTATCCACGCCGGCCGGCGCGCGGCGGATGCGCTGGAGCATGCCCGCGGGCAGCACGCAATGTCTGGCGTTGCTGGCCATCGTGCTTATCGATGGTCTGGTCTCGCCGCATTTTTTTTCACTGCATATTCAGGACGGCAGGCTGTTCGGCAGCGTGATTGATATCATCAACCGCGGCGCGCCGGTGGCCTTGCTGGCGCTCGGCATGACGCTGGTTATCGCCACGGGCGGTATCTACCTTTCCGTCGGCGCGGTCATGGCGATCGCCGGTGCGGTAGCGGCGACGCTTATCGACCATAACGTCGCGCTACCGGTGGCGCTGGGCGCGGCATTGGCCGCCGGGGTGGCGTGCGGGCTGTGGAACGGTTTTCTTATCGCCGTATTGGGGATGCAGCCGATTGTCGCCACGCTGATTCTCATGGTTGCCGGCCGCGGTGTGGCGCAGCTGATTACCGAGGGCCAGATTGTCACTTTCGATAATGCGGCGTTTGGCGAAATCGGCCACGGGGCGTTGCTCTGGTTACCGGTTCCGGTGATTATCGCCGTCGCGATGCTGCTGCTGTTGTGGGGGCTGACCCGCAAAACCGCGCTAGGGCTCTTTATCGAGGCGGCCGGCATCAACATCCGTTCGGCGCATAACGCGGGGGTGAACACGCGTCTGGTGCTGATGGTGGTGTATATGCTGTGCAGGCTGTGCGCCGCCGTAGCCGGTATCATTATTACCGCCGATATTCAGGGAGCAGATGCCAACAATGCCGGTCTGTGGCTGGAGCTGGAGCTGGAGCTGGAGCTGGACGCCATTTTGGCGGTGGTCATCGGTGGCGGCTCGCTTTTAGGCGGCCGTTTCCATTTGCTGTTATCGGTGGTGGGAGCGCTCATTCTCCAGGGGGTGAACACCGGTATTTTGCTTTCCGGCTTCCAGCCCGAATTTAACTTGGTAGTGAAAGCGATTGTGGTGCTGCTGGTTTTGATGGTGCAGTCGCCGCGAATATCGCTGTCGATGCTGCGGAGGCGCCGCTGATGCTGAAACGAAACTTGCCGCTGGCGATGACTATCGTGGTGTTCATTGCCGGTTACTTGTACTGTCTGAGCCAATATCCCGGCTTTGCCTCTACACGGGTCATTGGTGATTTACTGACGGACAATGCTTTTCTGGGTATCGTGGCGGTGGGAATGACCTTCGTTATTCTCTCCGGCGGTATTGATTTGTCGGTGGGGTCGACAATTGCGTTTACCGGCGTGTTGCTGGCGAAGATGATTGGGGAATATGGCGTCCCGCCCGGACTGGCCTTCGTTGTCGTGCTGGTGCTGGGTGCACTGTATGGTGCGCTGACCGGCTGGATTATTGATGCTTTGCGCCTGCCGGCATTCATTATCACCCTGGCCAGTATGTTTTTCCTGCGCGGCATGAGTTTTATCTTGTCGCGCGAGTCGGTCCCTATTGTACACCCGTGGTACGATCTGCTGGCTAATTATGCCTGGCGGCTGCCCGGCGGCGGCCGGTTGACCTTGCTGGCGCTGATCATGTTGTTGGTGGTGGCCGCCGGGGTAGTGATGGCGCACCGTACACGCTTCGGCCATTACGTTTATGCGATGGGCGGCAACGGTTACTCGGCCGCCCTGATGGGCGTGCCGGTGAAGAGCACGACAGTGCGGATCTATATGCTATCAAGTTTCCTGGCGGTGTTATCAGGTATCGTGTTTTCTCTCTATACCTCAGCAGGCTATGCTCTGGCGGCCAGCGGCGTGGAACTGGATGCTATCGCGGCGGTGGTCATTGGCGGTACGTTATTGACCGGCGGCGTCGGCACCCTGCTAGGCACCCTGTTTGGCGTCATTATCCAGGGGCTGATTCGAACGTATATCACCTTTGACGGTACGCTCAGCTCCTGGTGGACCAAAATCGTCATCGGGATCCTGCTGTTCGGTTTTATCGGCTTACAGAAAGGGTTAAACGCTTTCTGGCTGGCGCGCCGCGAGCCGTTATAGCACGGCGGTTTTCAATAGCTGTCTAATCATCGGACGCTGATCGCTGTTTTGTAACCACACCGCATACAGCGGACGGACTATCGACGGCACATCGTTGACAGATCGCAAATCCGCAAAGCGTTGGGCCCAATGACTAGGCAGAAAGGCGCAGGCGGCAGTGACCTGCAATAGTTGGCGCGTCAACTGCGCTGAGGTCGTGGTGACGAGCGGCGCCTGCTGGTTTAACTGCAACCGGTTTTCATGCGTGTGAAAATCGGCGCCCCATTCAAGCTGAATATAGGGACGTTTGTCGCTTAACGACGCGCCGTTGACATCGGTAAACAGCGTCAGGGAGAAATTGCCGAGCTGCTGGCTGGCTAATTCTTCCGTTTTTGGCGCTTCGGTGGTAATCAGCAAATCCAATTGGCGTTCGTGCAGCTCTTTTATCAGCCCCTGACGCAGGGCAATACGCGCTTCCAATTGTAGATCCGGCCATTGTTGATAAAGATTCTGCAGCCAGTCCCCCAGCCACGCTTCCCACAGCGAGGCGCTGGCGCCGATGGACAGCGGATTGTGATACAACGAGCGCGTCACTTCCTGCTTGGCGACCTGCCAGGTCACCATCAGATTTTCAGCATAGGGCAACAGCCGTTCGCCCGCCGCAGTCAGGCGAATATTGTTTCTGTGACGGGTAAACAGGCTGACGCCGAGTTGCGTTTCCAACTGGCGGATGCGAAAACTTACCGCCGATTGTGTCAGATAGAGCGCTTCCGCCGCACGCCCAAAATGTCGGGTACGGCTTACTTCCAAGAATGTTTTCAGTAATTCCGTGTCCACTACGCTCTCCAAAAAAATTTTGTCGTACTGATTAAAATGTTTCGTTTTACAGAAAATCAAGCCTAACTAATACTCCGCGCCATAAACAGCATGGCTTATGTAGAGATGGGAGCGCGTAAGATGGCGGACAGCTTTTTTACTACTAATCGTTATTTTGATAACAAAAATTATCCTCGCGGCTTCTCCCGGCATGGTCATTTCACCATTCGGGAAGCGCAATTATTGGAGCGTTGCGGCCATGCCTACAATGATCTGGACAGTGGCAAACGTGAGCCGGTAACCGAGGATGAGCGGCAGTTTGTTGCGGTGTGCCACGGTGAACTTGCCCCCACCAATGAACATGAGAAGGTTTGGTTCAAGTACATAGAGCATACTCGCCGTCCCAAGCGTTTTCATACCCTTTCCGGCGGTAAACCGCAGATGGATGTGGTGGAAGACTACACCGACACCGAAGATTGATAAAGAAGGGGCTGCGACCCCTTTAATCTCTCCGTTATTCCTGCTGCTGCCACAGTTCGTGCAGCAGCCGGTCAATGCAGCGATAGCTGAGCGCTTCCGCCAGGTGAGTCCGGCTAATGTGGGCTTCACCCGCCAGATCTGCTAGGGTACGGGCTACCTTTAATAGGCGGTGCTAGGCACGTACCGATAATCCCAGCGCCGTTAGCGCGTTTTCCAGAAACAGACCATCGGCTTCCGACAAATGACAGCATTGCGCCAGCTGCGTATTGCTCAGTCTGGCGTTGAGGCTCTGCGCGCGCTGTAGCTGGATGGTCCTTGCCGCCATGACCCGCGCGCGCGCCGTGGTGCTGAAAAATAACCTGGTCAGCGCCTACATCCGACCGCTGGTGTTTGTCGGCGACGTCGGTTATGGGCGTGAACCCGCCGGCGGGCTATACCACCGACGTCATTATCGCCACGTTCCCCTGGGGCGCCTATCTGGGCGAAGAAGCCCTGGATCAGGGGATCGAAGCCCGCCGCCATGGTTATCAAGAGGGTATCGCGCTGGACGTACATGGTTATGTATCCGAAGGCGCCGGCGAGAATCTGTTTGAAGTCAAGGACGGCATTTTGTTTACGCCGCCGTTCACCTCGTCTGCGCTGCCCGGCATTACGCGCGACGCCATTATCAAGCTGGCCATCGCGGCCGGGCTGGAAGTGCGGGAACAGGTCTTGTCCCGTGAGTCCCTCTATTTTGGCCGACGAAGTCTTTATGTCCGGTACCGCCGCCGAAATTACCCCGGTGCGCAGCGTTGACGGCATCAAAGTCGGTATCGGTAAATGCGGCCCGGTTACCAAGCAACTGCAGCAGGCGTTCTTCGGATTGTTTACCGGCGAGACTGAAGATAAATGGGGCTGGCTGGATCCGGTCAATCAATAACGATAACGCTTTCGTGCCGGGGCGCTGCGGCTGCTCCGGCCATCTGAATAACTGGAGTTATGAGCATGCCTAAGTACCGTTCCGCTACCACCACGCACGGCCGAAATATGGCCGGTGCACGCGCCCTGTGGCGCGCCACGGGAATGACCGACGACGATTTCGGTAAACCGATTATCGCCGTGGTCAACTCCTTTACCCAGTTTGTGCCGGGCCACGTCCATCTGCGCGATTTGGGTAAACTGGTCGCCGAACAGATCGAAGCGTCCGGCGGCGTCGCGAAGGAGTTCAACACCATTGCGGTGGACGACGGTATTGCGATGGGGCACGGCGGCATGCTGTACTCTCTGCCCTCGCGCGAGCTTATCGCCGATTCGGTGGAATACATGGTGAATGTCCACTGCGCCGACGCCATGGTGTGTATTTCCAACTGCGATAAAATCACTCCCGGCATGCTGATGGCGTCCCTGCGCCTGAACATACCGGTCATCTTTGTCTCCGGCGGCCCGATGGAAGCCGGGAAAACCAAGCTGTCGGACAAAATCATCAAGCTGGACCTGATAGACGCCATGATTCAAGGCGCTAATCCCCACGTCTCGGATGAAGAAAGCAACCAGATCGAGCGTTCCGCCTGTCCGACCTGCGGATCGTGCTCGGGGATGTTTACCGCCAACTCGATGAACTGCCTCACCGAGGTGCTCGGTCTTTCGCAGCCGGGCAACGGTTCGCTGCTGGCGACTCACGCCGACCGCAAGCAGCTGTTCTTAAACGCCGGCGAGCGTATCGTCGGCTTAGCCAAACGCTATTATGAACAAGATGATACCAGCGCGTTGCCGCGCAGTATCGCCAGCAAAGCGGCGTTTGAGAACGCCATGACCCTGGATATCGCCATGGGCGGCTCGACCAACACCGTGCTCCATCTGCTGGCCGCGGCGCAGGAAGGCGAAGTGGACTTTACCATGGCGGATATCGACCGCCTGTCGCGCAAAGTGCCGCACTTATGCGAGGTCGCGCCCAGCACCCAAAAGTATCATATGGAAGATGTACACCGCGCCGGCGGCGTCATCGGCATTCTCGGCGAGCTGGACCGCAGCGGGCTGCTTAATCGCGATGTGCTCAATGTGCTCGGTTTGTCGCTGCCGGAAACCCTGGCGCACTTTGATGTCATGGTGAGCGATGACGCGGCGGTAAAAAGCATGTATGCCGCGGGGCCTGCGGGCATTCGTACCACTCAGGCGTTTTCCCAGGATTGTCGCTGGCCGTCGCTGGACACCGACCGTCAGGAAGGCTGTATCCGCGCCCGTGAATTCGCCTACAGCCAGGACGGCGGGCTGGCGGTGCTGTACGGCAACATTGCCGAAGACGGCTGTATAGTCAAAACCGCCGGCGTCGACAAAGGTAGCCTGGTATTCCGCGGTCCGGCCAAAGTCTATGAAAGTCAGGAAGCCGCGTCGGAGGCGATCCTCGGCGGTAAGGTGGTTGCCGGCGATGTGGTCGTTATCCGCTACGAGGGCCCGAAAGGCGGTCCGGGGATGCAGGAAATGCTTTACCCGACCACCTTCCTTAAATCCATGGGCCTGGGCAAAAGCTGCGCCCTGATTACCGATGGCCGCTTTTCCGGCGGGACCTCGGGACTGTCTATCGGCCATGTGTCGCCGGAAGCCGCCAGCGGCGGCCTGATCGGGCTGGTGCGCGATGGCGATATTATCGGTATCAATATCGCCGGCCGCGGTATTGTGCTGGATGTGGCCGACAGCGAACTGGTGGCGCGGCGCGAAACCGAACTGGCGCGCGGTGCTGCGGCCTGGACGCCGGTCGCGCGTGAACGGCAGGTGTCGTTCGCCCTGAAAGCCTATGCCAGTTTGGCGACCAGTGCGGACAAAGGCGCGGTGCGCGATAAAGCCAAGTTGGGAGGATAAGGCACCATGGCTGAGTCTCAACCGTTTTCCGCCGAGCCCTGCCCTGCGGAGTACCTGCGCGCGCCGGTGTATGAAGTGGCCCAGGTCACGCCGCTGCAGGTGATAAATAAAGTGTCGGAACGCCTCGGCAATACCGTACTGGTGAAACGTGAAGACCGTCAGCCGGTGCACAGCTTTAAACTACGGGGCGCTTACGCGATGATTGCGGGGCTCAGCGAAGCACAGCGCGCGTGCGGCGTCATTACCGCCTCGGTGGGCAACCATGCCCAGGGGGTGGCGCTGTCCGCCAGCCGGCTCGGCATTCCGTCGCTTATCGTCATGCCGACTAACACCGCCGATATCAAAGTGGATGCGGTGCGCGGCTTCGGCGGCGAGCCGCTGTTGTTCGGCGCCAATTTTGATGAAGCCAAGGCCAAAGCCATTGCGCTGGCGCGCGAACGTCACATGACTTTTGTGCCGCCGTTCAATCATCCGGCGGTGATCGCCGGGCAGCGGCGGTCTGGCGGCGGGCGTGGCGGTGCTGATAAAACATCTGATGCCGCAGATCAAAGTCATCGGCGTCGAAGCGGCAGAGTCCGCCTGTCTGGCGGCGGCGCTGCAGGCCGGCGAGCCGGTGGATTTACCGCGGGTCGGTCTGTTTGCCGAGGGGGTGGCGGTAAGGCGTATCGGCGATGAAACCTTCCGTCTTTGCCGCGATTACCTTGATGATGTGGTCACCGTGGACGGCGACGCGATTTGCGCGGCGGTAAAAGATTTGTTTGAGGACGTACGGGCGATTGCCGAACCCTCCGGCGCTAATGTCAATTTTCACGGCCTGCGCTATGTCTCAGAGCGCTGCGAACTGGGCGAGCAACGCGAGGCGCTGATGGCGGTGACCATTCCGGAAAGGAAGGGCAGTTTTCTGGCCTTCTGCGAGCTCCTGGGCGGTCGGCCGATAACGGAGTTTAATTGCCGCTACAGCGATGCCGACAACGCCTGTATTTTCGTCGGCGTCAGGCTGACCCGCGGGCGCGAGGAAATCCTGGCGGAGATGGTTGCCGGCGGCTACCAGGTAGCGGATCTGTCCGACGACGAGATGGCCAAGCTGCACGTCCGCTATATGGTGGGTGGGCGGCCGTCGAAACCGCTGCGCGAGCGTTTGTACAGCTTCGAGTTTCCCGAATCCCCCGGGGCATTGCTGAAATTCCTGTACACGCTGGGCACGCGCTGGAATATCACCTTATTCCACTACCGCAGTCACGGCACGGATTTCGGCCGGGTATTGGCGGGCTTTGAACTGGCGGAGCGTGAGCCGGAGTTTGATCATCACCTGTCGGCATTGGGTTATTAATGCCACGATGTCACCGGCCAATCCGGCGTTTCGTTTGTTCCTGGCGGATTAACCGCGCTGGCTGCCGGGGCGAGTGTATCTTCTGGCGCCGGTCAGCGTTCCAGCAGTTGCCAGAAGGCGTCGATCAGCGGTTCCTGTAGCCGCTTTCTTTGCGCGCAAACCCCGAGCGCCAGCGGCGCGACCGAGGTGCCGTGCTCCAGCAGGGTAATTCGACTGCGCACCGGCTCCGGCGAATTGTCCATCACCACCGACGGGATCAGAGCGATGCCGCAGCCCAGTGCCACCATCGACACAATCGCTCCATTGCCGGCAACGGTGGCGTAAATCAGCGGATTACTGATATGGTTGATGCGAAACCACAGTTCAATACGCCGGCGCGCCGGACCGTGCTCCGGCAGTATGAACGGGGTGTGCGACCAGTCAGGCTGTGGGGTCTTCACCCGGGCGCGAACCGGGCAAGGCAGCGCCGGCGCGATTAATATCATGGGAATTTCGCCGATCGGGGTGAAATCAATACTCGCCGGCAGGATTTCGGGATGGCCGGCAATCCCCAAATCCGCTTCGCCGGACTGCACTTTATCCAGCGCATTGGCGGCGTCGCCGGTGGTGAGTTTGATTTCCACCAGCGGGTGTTCGGCGCGGAACAGATCCAGTATCGGCGGCAAATGACTGTAGGTGGCGGTCACCGAGCAGAACAGCCGCAGTTCGCCGCTGAGCGAGGGGCCATGCTGGCCGAGGCGGTGGCGCAGCTGCTGGTATTGCAGCAGGGTTTGCTGCGCGAACTCTTTGAGTTGCTGGCCGGCGTCGGTTAATTGCACCGTGCGATTGTCGCGTAGAAAAAGCGTCTGCCCGACGTCCTCTTCCAGGCGCTGGATCTGGCGCGACAGGGTCGACGGGCTGACGTGCATCGCCTTGGCGCTACGGCCGAAATGCCGGCTTTCCGCCAGGTGGAGAAACAACTTGAGGTCGCGGATATCCATGAATTCGCCCCGAGAGTGAATGAAACCCACCGTCGCGTATTGTCGGCAAGGTGTATTGCAGATTCTGCAAGGTCAGATTGTTAATATATCAATTTAAGCAATGCTTTTCCTGCTTTATAGCGGTCGGCAGAGAAGAATCATGTCCGCGGGCGAACGCCTGCGGCAAGCCCTAATACCTGATGATGGAGTTGCTACATGGCTAACTATTTCAATACCTTAAACCTGCGTCAGCAGTTGGCGCAGTTAGGTAAATGTCGTTTCATGAGCCGGGATGAATTCGTCGATGAAGCGGATTACTTGAAAGGCAAAAAAGTGGTGATCATTGGCTGTGGCGCCCAAGGCTTGAACCAAGGGCTGAATATGCGCGACTCCGGACTGGATATTGCCTACGCGCTGCGTAAAGAAGCCATTGCCGAGAAACGTCCCTCCTGGCGCAAGGCGACCGAAAACGGTTTTCGCGTCGGCACCTATGAAGAGCTGGTGCCGGAAGCGGATCTGGTGGTCAACCTGACCCCCGGCAAGCAACATTCCGCCGTGGTGCAGGCGGTACAGCCGCTGATGAAGCAAGGCGCCGCGTTGGGCTATTCCCACGGCTTCAACATCGTTGAAGTGGGCGAGCAAATCCGTCACGACATCACCGTTATCATGGTGGCGCCGAAATGTCCGGGTACCGAGGTGCGTGAAGAGTACAAGCGCGGCTTCGGCGTGCCGACCCTTATCGCCGTGCATCCGGAAAACGCTCCGAAGGGTGAGGGCATGGCGCTGGCCAAAGCCTGGGCTGCCGCGACCGGCGGCCATCGTGCGGGGGTGCTGGAATCCTCTTTCGTCGCCGAGGTCAAGTCGGATCTGATGGGCGAGCAGACCATTCTGTGCGGCATGTTGCAGGCCGGCTCGCTGCTGTGCTTCGACAAAATGGTTGCCGATGGCGTCGACCCGGCCTATGCCGGCAAACTGATCCAATTTGGCTGGGAAACCACCACCGAAGCGCTGAAACAGGGCGGCATCACGCTGATGATGGACCGGCTGTCCAACAGCGCGAAATTGCGCGCTTATGCGTTGTCCGAGCAGCTCAAGCAACTGATGCAGCCGCTGTTTGAAAAACATATGGACGATATCATCACCGGTGTCTTCTCCAGCGGCATGATGGCCGATTGGGCCAACGATGATGTTAAACTGCTCGGCTGGCGTGAAGAAACCGGCCGTTCGCCGTTTGAGAATGCGCCGCAGTTCGACGGCAAAATCAGCGAGCAGACCTACTTCGACCACGGCGTACTGATGATCGCCATGGCAAAAGCCGGCGTGGAACTGGCGTTTGAAACCATGACCCGTTCCGGCATTATCGCCGAGTCGGCCTATTACGAATCGCTGCACGAATTGCCGCTCATCGCCAACACCGTCGCGCGCAAGCGTCTGTATGAAATGAATGTGGTCATTTCTGACACCGCCGAGTACGGCAACTATCTGTTCGCCAATGCTGCCGTGCCGTTGCTGAAAGACGCGTTTATGGGCAATCTGCAGGCGGGCGATCTGGGTAAACCGGTGGCCGACGGTGAAATCGATAATGCGCGTCTGCGCGATGTCAATGAGGCTATCCGCCAGCATCCGATTGAAATCGTGGGCGCCGAACTGCGTGGCTACATGAAGGATATGAAACGCATCGCGGTCGCTCACTGACCGGCGGGAGGGTCATCCCGACGGGTGACGCTCCGTTAGAACTTCAGCCCCCGCCGTCCGGCGGGGTTTTTTTTGCCCGCCGCGGGGATAAACCCCGGCGCCGCTTTCTGCTACAATCCTCCTTCGTTCTCCGCCACCGTTTTTGCCCGGGATTCATGTATGCGCCTTAATCCAAGTCAACAACAAGCCGTCGAATTCGTCACCGGACCCTGCCTGGTGCTGGCCGGCGCCGGCTCGGGCAAGACGAGGGTTATCACCAATAAAATCGCCCATCTGATCCGCGGTTGCGGCTATCAGGCGCGGCATATCGCGGCGGTGACGTTTACCAATAAAGCCTCCAGGGAGATGAAGGAGCGGGTGGCGCAAACGCTCGGTCGTGCAGAGGCGCGCGGGCTGACCGTCGCCACGTTCCATACGCTCGGACTGGCTATCATCAAGCGCGAATATAAGGCGCTGGGCATGAAGGCCAAATTTTCCCTGTTTGATGAGCAAGACCAACTGGCGCTGCTAAAGGATCTCTCCGAGCCGTGGCTGGAAGGGGACAAAGACCTGCTCAAGTCGCTGACCTCCGCCATTTCCAACTGGAAGAACGATCTGCTGTCGCCGGCGCAGGCGGCCGACGCCGCCCGTTCCGAGCGGGATAAGCTGTTCGCCCATTGCTATGCGCTCTATGACGACCATCTTATCGCCTGCAATGTGCTGGATTTTGATGATTTGATTCTACAGCCAACCCAGCTGCTGCAGCGCGACGAGGCGGTGCGCGAGCGCTGGCAAAACCGGCTGCGCTATTTGCTGGTGGATGAATATCAGGATACCAATACCAGCCAGTATGAACTGGTGAAGCTGCTGGTAGGGCCACGGGGTCGTTTCACCGTGGTGGGCGACGACGATCAATCGATCTACTCCTGGCGCGGCGCGCGGCCGCAAAATCTGGCGTTGCTGCAACAAGATTTCCCGACGCTTGCGGTTATCAAGCTGGAGCAGAATTATCGCTCCACCGAGCGCATCCTTAATGCCGCCAATATTCTTATCGCCAACAATCCACATGTCTTTGAAAAGCGTCTTTTTTCCCGATTGGGCTATGGCGACATCCTGAAAGTCATCACCGCCAACAATGAAGATCACGAGGCCGAGCGGGTGGTGGGGGAACTGATCGCCCACCACTTCATCAACAAGACCCGTTATCGCGATTACGCTATTTTGTATCGCGGCAATCACCAGTCGCGGCTGTTTGAAAAGATGCTGATGCAGAACCGCATTCCTTATCGCATCTCCGGCGGGACATCGTTTTTTTCGCGGTCGGAGATTAAGGACCTGCTCGCCTATCTGCGCGTGCTGACCAACCCCGATGACGATAGCGCGTTTTTGCGGATAGTGAACACGCCACGCCGGGAGATAGGCGCTGCGACGCTGGCCAAATTGGGCACCTGGGCGACGCAGCGCGATAAAAGCTTGTTTACCGCCAGTTTTGATTTGGGGCTCGGGCAAACGCTCAGCGGCCGCGGCCTGGAGTCGCTGCAACAGTTTGCCCACTGGCTGGACGGCGTCGCCCGTCAGGCGGAGCGAGAGCCGGTGGCAGCAGTGCGTGAACTTATCCACGGCATCGACTATGAAAGCTGGCTGTATGAGAGTTCCACCAGTCCGAAAGCGGCGGAAATGCGGATGAAAAATGTCAATCAACTGTTCAGTTGGATGACCGAAATGCTTACCGGTTCCGATCTGAATGAGGCGATGACGCTGGATCAGGTGGTCACCCGATTCACCCTGCGCGATATGATGGAACGTGGCGAGAGCGAGGAAGAACTCGATCAGGTGCAGTTGATGACGTTGCATGCCTCCAAGGGGCTGGAGTTTCCCTATGTGTTTCTGGTCGGCATGGAAGAGGGGTTACTGCCGCATCAAAGCAGTATCGACGAGAACAATATCGAAGAGGAGCGCCGGCTGGCTTATGTCGGCATTACCCGCGCACAAAAGGAATTAATCTTCACCCTATGCCGCGAGCGGCGTCAATACGGTGAGCTGGTCAAGCCAGAGCCGAGCCGCTTCCTGCTTGAATTGCCCCAGGACGATGTGCAGTGGGAGCAGATACGCAAACCGGTTAGCGCCGAGGAGCGCATGAGCCGCGGCCAGGGGCATCTGGCGAGCCTGCGCGCCCAATTGGCCAAGGCGCGCGGCGAGGGCGACTAACTTTCCCCACGCTCAGCGGGTACGCGGTTCGGCGGGCGGCACCCTCAGGGCGCTTCCTGCGGCAGTCACCGTCGATGACGAGGCTGGCTCGCCAGCTCAGACTTGCAGCGTTTCTTCCAGCAATAAGGGCCAGTGGACATAACTCTGCCACTGGCTTTCTTGCTCAAGGTATTCCGCCCGAAGCGGATGCTGGCTCAACCAGCCCTGGGGCAATATGACATGCAATGTCTCTTCCACGGCGCGCAGCTCTACTGTGGGTAACGCGTCGTCGCGGCGGCGGCTGGCAAAGATGATCGCCAGCCGCATCAACCGGCACAAACGCTGGGCGATGCGCGGCGCCAAATTGTTTTGCTCATTGAGCTGGGCTAAGTCGATGTGGTTGCTCTGATTTTGCAGCAGCGTGGCGATGAGCTTTTGCTGGGCGGGGGTAAAACCAGGAAGGTCGGTATGGCGGACGAGATAGGCGGCATGTTGCGGAACGCGTTTGATATCAATACTGAGACCGATTTCGTGGATCATACTGGCGCAACGCAAGAGGGCGAAACATCGCTCGCCAACTGCCAGGCTTCGGCCACCTGACGGGCAAATCCGTCTGCCAGCCGGGTCACCCGCTGCGCCTGCTCGGTATCCAACTGGTAGCGGCACTGCAGATTTTCCAGGGTACGCTGGCGGATATCGCCGCCGACCGGCAGCGCCATCATCCCGTACATCATGCCCTCGCGCAGCGCGCCGCCCGCCAGGGTCATGGTCTTGATGCCAAGCTCGGCAAACACCGCCAGCAGAATCGCCAGCCCGCTCGGGAACACCAGTGCCCGATCCAGCGTCAATCCTTCGATTTCCAACTCTTCGAGCTTGCCGCAGTGAATGGCGCGCTGTTTAAGCTGCAGCAGCTTGCTGAGCGTGATGTGCTCGTCCATCCCCTGGGCGACCATAATTTCCTGTAGCGCCTGCACGGTGCCGGAGGCGCCGACGCACACTTGCCAGCCTTGGGCCAGCAGCCGGGAGGCGACCGGCTGAATTTTTTCGCGCGCCGCCTGCTCCGCCCGCTCGAAGTTTTCCCGGGTCAGGCTGCGATCGTTAAAATAGCGCTCAAGCCAGGTGACGCAGCCCATTTCCAGACTGAACAGCTCCAGCTCCAGCTCCAGCTCCAGCGCGCCGCGCCCCACAACCAGCTCTGTGCTGCCGCCGCCGATGTCCACTACCAGACGCTCATCGGAGCCGCCGGTGGTATGGGCGACGCCCTGATAGATAAGCCGGGCTTCTTCTTCGCCGGAAATGACCTGCACCGGGCAGCCCAGAATGTCACTGGCCGGGCCGAGAAACTCCGCCGCGTTGGTGGCCAGACGCAGGGTGGCGGTGGCAACCACGCGTACCTGGGTGGGGGAATATCCTGCAAATGTTCGGCAAACAGGCGCAGGCATTGCCAGCCCCGCTGCATCGCGTCGCTGGACAGCCGGTTATCGCCGTTAAGTCCGGCGGCCAGCCGCACTTTACGCTTGATACGCGCCAGCGTCTGAAGGGTGCCGGCCACCTCACGCATGACCAACATATGAAAGCTGTTGGAACCTAGGTCAATGGCGGCATAGAGAGAGGTGGCGCTTATCATCTGTGTTTCAGCCCGGACGTTTACGGTTATGGCGCGGTGCGCCGCTGCGGCGGGGACCACTGCCGCTGCGGGGGCGGGTCAACCGTTTGGGTGCGGGCAGGTCGGTCAGCAGCGTGTCGCTGTTATATTTACTGACGGGGATCTGATGGCCAATATAGCTTTCAATTGCAGTAAGATTCAACGCATATTCTTCGCACGCCAGGCTGATGGAGCAACCGCTCTCGCCGGCGCGTCCGGTGCGGCCGATGCGGTGCACATAATCTTCGCAGTCGTCGGGCAAATCGTAGTTGAATACGTGGGTCACGGAAGGAGTATGCAGTCCGCGGGCGGCCACGTCCGTCGCTACCAGGATATCCAACGCGCCCTGGGTAAACTCTTCCAAAATGCGCAGGCGCCGTTTCTGCGAAACATCGCCGGTCAGCAGTCCGACGCGATGACCGTCAGCGGCCAGATGGCCCCAGATATCTTCACAGCGGTGCTTGGTATTGGCGAAAATGATACACCGGTCGGGCTATTCTTCCTCGATCAGCGTTTGCAGCAGCCGCATTTTTTCTTCGTTGGAGGGGTAAAACAGTTCTTCTTGTATGCGGTGACCCGTTTTTTGCAGCGGTTCCGCTTCGACATATTCGGCGTTATTCATATGCTCGAAGGCCAGCTCACTCACCCGATAGGAGAGAGTGGCGGAGAATAGCATATTCAGCCGTCCGGCGGCGGCGGGCATCCGGCGGAACAGCCAGCGGATATCCTTGATGAAACCGAGGTCGAACATCCTGTCGGCTTCGTCCAGCACCACTACCTGTATGGCGCCCATATTGACGTGGTTTTGTTTGGTATAATCAATCAGCCTGCCGGTCGTGCCCACCAGGATATCCACCCCGGCTTCCAGCACTTTCAACTGTTTATCATAACCATCGCCGCCGTAGGCCAGCCCCATTTTCAGGCCGGTCGCCTGGGCTAATGGTTCGGCATCGGAATGGATTTGCACCGCCAGCTCGCGGGTGGGCGCCATAATCAGCGCGCGGGGCTGATTGGTTTGACGTTCCTCGGCGGCAGGGTGGGTGAGTAAATGATGAAACGTGGCCGTTAAAAAGGCCAGCGTTTTGCCGGTACCGGTTTGCGCCTGGCCCGCGACGTCTTTGCCTGCAAGCGTAATGGGCAAAGTCAGCGCTTGAATGGGCGTACAATTGTTAAAGCCTTTGGAATCAAGTGTTTCAACGATTAGCGGGTGCAGGGCGAAGTCGGAAAACTTCTTTTCTGTTAAGTGTGTTTTGCTCATAGTGTGGTAGAATAACAGTTAACTATTGCATTACGAAAGTGTATACAGTGAAATAAAGTCAACCTGTTGTTGGGCATTGCTGTAACGGCAGGTAACGATAATCCTGTGGAGTAAAACATGAGCGATAAAATTATTCATCTGAGTGACGATAGCTTCGAAAAGGACGTATTACAGGCCAAAGGGTTATTTCTGGTCGATTTCTGGGCGGAATGGTGTGGTCCTTGTAAAATGATTGCGCCTATTCTGGCAGAAGTCGCTGATGAATTCGACGGCAAACTGACCATCGCTAAATTGAACATCGACGAGAATCCGGCCACTGCACCGAAGTATGGTATCCGCGGTATTCCCACCCTGTTGCTGTTCCGCGATGGTGAAGTGGTAGCCACCAAGGTTGGCGCCCTGTCCAAAGGACAGTTAAAAGAGTTCCTCAACGCAAATCTGTAAGCGGTATTGCGAATCTTCCCCTGGGCGCTGGCGTTCATAAGCATTTCTCATATTGACCGCTAGACGCCCATCAAGAACCATGCTAAGTTTATGTCCACTGTATTGTGATCTTACCTGTAGTTTGAATCTGAGCTTTACTCTTTGCCCGCACCCCGTTGTAAGAAAGCACCAAACGTGACTAACGAGGGCGTCAGGCAGGCGGGATTTAAATTTATCCGTTGTTAGGCACTCTTAATCTCAGTCTTCTTGTTATTCATATTGCATGAGTCGCTGTTCATCGGCCCAAACGGGATTTACCGGGATTAAATGCCATAGACAGGCACGATTTTACGCTGTCATACCATCCACAAAATCAGTTCGAGATATACCCCGAGTTTAAGAACCCACCATTATGAACCTTACCGAATTAAAAAATACGCCGGTTTCAGAGCTAGTGACCCTCGGCGAAAATATGGGGCTGGAAAACCTGGCCCGTATGCGTAAACAAGACATCATCTTCGCCATCCTCAAGCAGCATGCCAAGAGCGGCGAGGATATCTTCGGCGATGGCGTACTGGAAATTTTGCAGGACGGATTCGGTTTTCTCCGCTCCAGCGACAGTTCCTACCTTGCCGGCCCCGATGATATCTATGTTTCTCCCAGCCAGATCCGTCGTTTCAACCTGCGTACCGGCGACACCATTTCCGGCAAGATCCGCCCGCCGAAAGAGGGCGAGCGTTACTTTGCCTTGCTGAAGGTTAACGAAGTCAACTACGACAAGCCGGAAAACGCCCGCAGCAAGATTCTGTTTGAAAACCTGACGCCGCTGCACGCCAATTCGCGTTTGCGCATGGAGCGTGGCAACGGCTCTACCGAAGACCTGACCGCGCGCGTTCTGGATCTGGCCTCGCCTATCGGCCGCGGCCAGCGTGGGCTTATCGTGGCGCCGCCTAAAGCCGGTAAGACCATGCTGCTGCAAAATATTGCGCAAAGCATCGCTTATAACCACCCCGACTGTGTGCTGATGGTGCTGCTGATTGACGAGCGTCCGGAAGAAGTAACCGAAATGCAGCGTCTGGTGAAAGGCGAAGTGATCGCCTCGACCTTTGACGAGCCGGCCTCCCGCCATGTGCAGGTCGCCGAAATGGTGATTGAAAAAGCCAAGCGTCTGGTAGAGCATAAAAAAGACGTTATTATCCTGCTGGACTCCATTACCCGTCTGGCGCGCGCCTACAACACCGTTGTGCCCGCTTCCGGCAAGGTATTGACCGGCGGTGTGGACGCCAACGCCCTGCATCGTCCGAAGCGTTTCTTCGGCGCCGCGCGCAATATGGAAGAAGGCGGCAGCCTGACCATTATCGCGACTGCGCTTATCGACACCGGCTCGAAGATGGATGAAGTGATTTACGAAGAGTTCAAGGGAACGGGCAACATGGAACTGCACCTGTCGCGTAAAATCGCTGAGAAACGCGTCTTCCCGGCGATCGATTACAACCGCTCGGGGACCCGTAAAGAAGAATTGCTCACCACCCAGGAAGAGCTGCAGAAAATGTGGATCCTGCGCAAAATCATTCATCCCATGGGTGAAATCTATGCGATGGAATTCCTGATGAACAAGTTGGCGATGACCAAAACCAACGATGAATTCTTTGACATGATGAAACGTTCGTAAGTCACAAAAACTCGGGTAGCGCCACGTGAGAACGTGGCGTTTTTCGTTTCTGATGCTAGGATAGTCACATCTTTGGTGTGCCCGGTTACATGCTTCTGCGCCTCTCCGGGCGATTTTGATCCTATCTGCACTCCTGACGGAGATTCAGGTGGAAAATAAAGAGATAACAGAAACCCCATTTCGTTGTCACAAAACTCAGTGACGGGTAAGGCATCGGAGTTGAGGCGTAAACCATGGTGACGCATTGAACGGCCTGATGGATGCAGAGAGCTTTCTATTGTGAACATACTCAATATGAGTACTGATTTTGTTGCTATTTTTCTGTTTTCCTTGCTCTTTTTGTTTTTAGCGCGCAAGGTTGCCAAAAAAATAGGCCTGGTTGACAAGCCCAACTACCGCAAACGCCATCAGGGACAGATCCCCTTGGTCGGCGGTATTTCCATTTATGCCGGCATCTGTTTTGCCTTTCTCTATACTGATCATTATATTCCCCATGTCGCGCTGTATCTCATGTGTGCGGGCGTTCTGGTCGTCACCGGCGCGCTGGACGACAGGTTTGATATCAGCGTAGTGGCGCGCGCCATTATCCAAGCCCTGGTCGCGGTGGCGATGATGGTGTTCAGCGGTCGCTACATCAATAGCCTGGGCTATATCTTCGGACCGTGGGAGATGGTGCTGGGCCCTTTCGGCTATTTGGTGACGCTGTTCGCCGTCTGGGCGGCAATCAACGCTTTCAACATGGTGGACGGTATCGACGGACTGCTGGGCGGGCTCTCCTGCGTGTCCCTCGGTGCAATGGGTATCCTGCTTACGCTTGACAATAATCCCGGCCTGGCGCTGTGGTGCTTTGCCATGATTGCCGCCATTTTGCCCTATATTTTACTGAACCTGGGGGTTTTCGGCAGGCGCTATAAAGTGTTTGTGGGCGATGCCGGCAGCACCATGATTGGCTTTACCACCATCTGGCTGCTGCTGCAAAGCACCCAGGGTTGGGGGCATCCGATGAATCCTGTGACCGCGCTGTGGATTATCGCCGTGCCGCTGATGGATATGATAGCCATCATGTACCGCCGGATGCGCAAAGGTATGAGCCCGTTTGCGCCGGACAGGCAGCATATCCACCATCTCATCATGCGCGCGGGTTTCAGCTCGCGCCAGGCGTTTATCATTATCACGCTTACCGCCGCGCTGTTAGCGTTTTTCGGCGTGGCGGGAGAGCGTTGGCTGCACTGGCCGGAGTCGGTCATGCTGTTGCTGTGGATCGGGGTGTTTTTGTTGTATGGCTACGTACTGAAATGCGCCTGGCGGGTTGCCCGCTTCGTCAAGCGGACCAAGCGACGGCTCAGCCAATATAAAAAAAGCACCACCTTAAACGGAAATTCGGGGCGAAAATGACACCTGCAAGCTCACCATCTTCCGCCGGCCGGGAACAGGCTATCGACAATGAACTGGACTTGCGCGGCCTGCTGTGTGCCCTGTGGCGCGGCAAAATCACCGTTATCGCCTGTGCTCTCGTGTTTGCACTGGGCGCATTGATTTACTCCCTGGTGGTGCGCCAGGAGTGGACCGCCATCGCCATTACCGACAAACCCACGGTGAATGTGCTGGGCAGCTACTTCTCCCAGCAGCAGTTTCTGCGCAACCTGGATGTGAAAAATACCGCGCTGCCGACCACCGACACCCTTTCGATTGCCGACGAAGCCTATCAGGAGTTTTTGCGCCAGCTCGCTTCCTATGATACCCGGCGGGATTTCTGGCTCGCCAGCCCCTATTACCAGGCGCGCAAAAAGGGCGACGTCCATGCCGACGCGGTGTTGCTGGATGAATTGATAAACGCCATTCAGTTTCTGCCGCGTGACGAGGTGAAAAAGCTGCCGGACAGCGCGCGTCTGGTGGCGGAAACCGCGCCGGACGCCAATCAACTATTGCGTCGCTATGTGGATTTCGCCAACCAGCGTGCGGCCAACCACCTCAATGAGGACGTTGTGGCCGCCTGGGCTGCGCGTACCGTCTCGCTCAAGGAGCAGGTAAAACGGCAGGAGGCAGTGGCCGCGGCGGTTTACCATCGCGAGCAGCTACAGCTTAATCAGGCGCTGAAACTGGCGCACGCGCAGGGCATCGATCGCAGCCGGACCGATGTCGCCGCCGACAGTTTGCCTCAATCCGAAATGTTCCTGCTGGGCCACCCGCTGTTACAGGCACGTTTGGACGCTCTGCAGGCGGCCGGACCGGCCTATGATACCGATTACGACCAAAGCCGCGCGATGTTGACTACCCTCAATGTAGGGCCGGTGTTGAACAAAAGCTTTAAGACCTACCGTTATTTAAGGACCCCTGAAGAGCCGGTGAAACGCGATAAGCCGCGCCGCCTGTTCCTGCTTATTCTGTGGGGCGCCGTGGGTACGTTGATCGGTGCGGGTGTCGCGCTGGCGCGCCGTCGTTAATGCCGCCGACAGGCATTAAACTGTCGGGATAGACCGCTGCCGTTAGCCGCGCGGCCCACCGAATTCTAAGCCGTAGCCGGCTTTGCTCAGAATGAAGGGAACTGTTGTGAAAGTGTTGATCGTCTTTGGCACACGGCCGGAAGCCATCAAGATGGCGCCGCTGGTTCTGGCTCTGGCCAATGATCCGGCCTTTGAAACCCGCGTCTGCGTGACGGCCCAGCATCGCGAAATGCTGGATCAGGTGCTGCGCCTGTTCGCGATCGTGCCCGATTACGATCTGGATATCATGCGTCCTGCACAAGGTTTGAGTGAGATAACCAGCCGTATTCTGACCGGCATGCAGCCGGTGCTGGAAGATTTCCAACCGGATGCCGTGCTGGTGCATGGCGATACCACCACCACCCTGGCCGCCAGCCTGGCGGCGTTTTACCAGCATATTCCCGTGGGCCATGTGGAAGCGGGCCTGCGCACCGGGGATTTGCTTTCCCCGTGGCCGGAGGAGGCGAATCGCAAATTGACCGGTCACCTGGCCCGCTGGCATTTTGCGCCTACCGAAAACGCGCGCGCCAATTTGCTGGCGGAGGGACTGCCGGCGGTGCGGATTGCTGTGACCGGCAATACGGTCATCGATGCGCTGTTCTGGGTGCGTGATCGTGTCATGAGCGACGCGGCACTGCGCGCCAGCCTGGAGCGGCGCTACGCGTTTCTCGATGGCGTGCAGAAGATGATTTTAGTTACCGGCCACCGCCGCGAGAGCTTTGGCGACGGCTTCAAACGCATTTGCGCCGCGCTGGCGCGCATTGCGCTCGATCATCCCGATGTGCAGGTGGTCTATCCGGTGCATCTCAATCCTAATGTCAGCGAACCGGTTAACCGTATGCTTAGCGGTATTGCCAATATAAAATTAATTGATCCGCAAGACTATTTGCCGTTTGTTTATTTAATGGATCGCGCAACGATTATTCTGACGGATTCCGGCGGGATCCAGGAAGAGGCGCCTTCTCTGGGAAAACCGGTGCTGGTGATGCGTGATACCACCGAGCGACCGGAGGCGGTGGCGGCTGGCACCGTGCGGCTGGTAGGGACGGACGAGCAGGTGATTCACCAGGCGGTATCGCAGCTGCTGAATGATGCTCAGGCGTATCAACGGATGAGCCGGGCACATAACCCCTACGGCGACGGCCACGCCTGTGAGCGGATTATCACGGTATTAAAAAAAGATGGCAGGTGAATCCATGAGTTTTGACACAATTTCCGTAATTGGACTGGGGTACATCGGTCTGCCCACCGCCGCGGCGTTTGCCTCGCGTCGCAAGCGGGTAATAGGGGTAGACACCAATCAGCACGCGGTGGAGACCATTAACCGCGGCGCTATTCGTATCATCGAACCCGATTTGGACCGGGTCGTAACCGAAGCCGTGCGCGAAGGGCTGCTGCGGGCGGTAAGCCAGCCGCAGCCGGCGGACGCGTTCCTTATTGCTGTACCAACCCCTTTTAAAGGCGATCACCAACCGGATCTCAGCTATGTGCAGGCGGCGGCGTTAGCGTTAGCGCCGGTGTTAACGCCGGGCTGTCTGGTGATCCTCGAATCCACCTCGCCGGTCGGGACAACCGAACAGATGGCCGGCTGGCTGGCCGGCGCACGTCCTGATCTGACCTTCCCACATCAGGTGGGCGAAGCGGCGGATATCAATATCGCCTATTGCCCGGAGCGCGTGCTGCCCGGCAAGGTAATGGTGGAACTGATTAAAAATGACCGGGTGATTGGCGGTATGACGCCGCGCTGTTCGGCACGCGCCGCCGAGCTGTATCGCATTTTCCTGGAAGGGGAGTGCGTCGTAACCCATGCCCGTACCGCCGAAATGTGTAAACTGACCGAAAACAGCTTCCGCGATGTCAATATTGCCTTCGCTAATGAACTGTCGGTGTTCTGTGCGGAACAGCAGATTAATGTCTGGGAACTGATAGCGCTGGCCAATCGCCATCCGCGGGTCAATATTCTGCAGCCGGGGCCGGGCGTCGGCGGCCATTGTATCGCGGTGGATCCCTGGTTCATTGTGGCGCAGAACCCGGCGCAGGCGCGGCTTATCCGTACCGCCCGCCAGGTCAACGACGATAAGCCCGACTGGGTGGTGGAAAAGGTAAAGGCGGCGGTGGCGGATTGCCTTAACGACAGCGGGCGCGGCAGTAGCGATGTGACCATCGCCTGCTTCGGGCTGGCGTTCAAACCCGATATTGACGATTTGCGCGAAAGCCCCGCGCTGCATGTGACGCAGCTTATTGCCCGTTGGCATCGCGGCCAGACGCTGGCGGTAGAGCCGAATGTCCATGTACTGCCGGCATCTCTGGACGGGCTGGTCACCCTGGTTGACCGCGATCAGGCGCTGGCGACCGCCGATGTGCTGGTGATGCTGGTGGATCATCAACAGTTTCGCGCCCTGGCGCCTGGTGCCATTCACCAGCGCTGGGTGGTGGATACCCGGGGAGTCTGGCGATGAGACGCCTGCTGATTACCGGTGGCGCGGGGTTTATCGGCTCGGCGCTGGTGCGCTATATCCTTGGCGCTACCGACGATCGGGTGCTGGTCGTTGACAAGTTGACCTATGCCGGCAATCTGGACTCGCTGGCGCCCGTGGCAGGCCATCCCCACTATCGCTTCGCCCGCGCCGATATCGGCGACGGCCCGGCGATGGCGCGGCTGCTCGCGGAGTTTCAGCCTGACGCCATCATGCATCTGGCGGCGGAAAGCCATGTCGATCGCTCCATTGACGGTCCGGCGGCGTTTATCGATACCAACGTCACCGGGACCTCGATCCTTCTGGAAGCGGCGCGCGAATATTGGCAGGCTTTACCCCCCGCCGCCCGCGCCGTCTTTCGCTTTCATCATGTCTCCACCGACGAAGTGTACGGCGATTTGCCCGATGACGGCAGCCGGTTTAACGAAAGCTCGCCCTATGCACCCAGCAGCCCTTACTCCGCCTCGAAAGCCGCCAGCGATCATTTGGCGCGCGCCTGGATGCGCACTTACGGTCTGCCGGTGCTGGTAACCCATTGCTCCAATAATTATGGACCCTATCATTTCCCGGAGAAGCTGATTCCGCTAATGATTATCAACGCGCTGGCGGGCAAGCCGTTACCGGTTTACGGCGACGGCGGCCAGATTCGTGACTGGCTGTATGTGGAAGATCATGCCCGTGCGCTCTATCAGGTGGTGACCCGCGGTCGTCCCGGTGAAACCTATACCATCGGCGGCCATAACGAGCGGCGCAATATTGAGGTGGTCGAGGCGCTGTGCGCACTATTGGAGCAGGCCGGTGCGCCTCATCCCGCCGGCGTCACGGCGTTCAGGCAACTTATTACTCTAGTAGAAGATCGGCCGGGGCATGACCGGCGCTATGCGATTGACGCCGGCAAAATTGCCCGGGAATTAGGCTGGCGGCCGCAGGAAACGTTTGACAGCGGCCTGGCTAAAACCGTGCAGTGGTATTTGACCCATCGTGAGTGGTGGCAGCGCGTTCTGGACGGCAGCTATAGCGGTGAACGTCTCGGTCTCGGGCCAGGCCTGTAAGGTGAGGAGGACAGATGAAAGGTATTGTCTTGGCGGGCGGCAGCGGCAGTCGCCTCTATCCGATTACCCGCGGTATCTCCAAACAGCTGTTGCCCGTGTACGACAAGCCGATGATTTATTATCCGCTATCGGTGCTGATGCTGGCGGGGATCCGCGATATTCTGATTATCACCACGCCAGAAGAGATGCCGTTATTCAAGCGGTTGCTCGGCGCGGGCGAGGCATTTGGCGTTCGTCTGACTTATGCCGCCCAGCCGAGTCCCGACGGTATAGCGCAGGTGTTCCTGATTGGCGAAAGCTTTATCGGCGACGACCGTTGCTGCCTGGTGCTCGGCGATAATATCTATTTCGGTCAGGGGGTCAGTCCCAAGCTGCGTCAGGTAGCGTCACGCGAGCAGGGCGCGACTCTGTTCGCCTATCAGGTGATGGATCCTGAGCGTTTCGGCGTGGTGGCGTTCGACGACGATTTTCGCGCCGTCGCGCTTGAGGAAAAACCGGCCCATCCACGCTCACGCTGGGCGGTGACCGGGCTTTATTTCTATGATCGTCAGGTGGTGGATTTCGCCAGGCGGGTCACGCCTTCGGCGCGCGGAGAGCTGGAGATTACGTCGATAAACCAGATGTATCTGGAGCAGGGTGGGCTGCACGTCGAGCTGCTGGGGCGGGGTTTTGCCTGGCTGGATACCGGCACTCATGACAGCCTGATTGAAGCCAGTACCTTTGTGCAGACCGTTGAGAAGCGCCAGGGGTTTAAAATCGCCTGTCTGGAAGAAATCGGTTGGCGCAACGGTTGGCTCGATGATGACGGCGTGCGGCGCGCAGCGCAAGCACTGGCGAAAACCGGCTATGGCCAATATCTGTTGGATCTGCTCAATGTCCGTCCACGCCAATATTGATCTCCTGACCTGGGAGAGCGACTTTTTCGGCCGCCGCCTGGGCAGCATCGCATTTGATGATGCCGCGCCGTGTCTGACGTCCGGGGGACTTACTGAGTTTGCGCTGGTGCAGGCGAAAGTGGCGGCGCAGGCGACGGCACAAATGGATGCGCTCAGCGCCCTCGGCTTTCGGCCGGTAGAAGGTGAAATAGACTGCTGCTATACCTTGCCAGCCAGCTCCGGCGGTGCGCCCGTCGCGGCGTTGCCGGCGGCGGAAATGCGCGTGGCGGAGGCCGCGGATATTCCCGCGCTGCGCGCGCTGGCGGCGCAGACGCTGACGCTGAGCCGCTTTCGGCCGCCGTGGTTTAGCGATGAGGAGCGCCAGCGTTTTTATGCCCAGTGGGTGGAAAACGCCGTGCGCGGCAGTTTTGATCATCTCTGCCTGGTGGCGGACGGGCCCGGCGGCCTGGAAGGGCTGGTGACGCTCAGGGATATCGGCGAACAAACGGCGCGTATCGGCCTGTTGGCGGTGTCTCCCGCCACCCGCGGTCGCGGTACCGGCAAATTGCTGTGCCGCGCGGCGTTGGGCTGGTGTCGCAGTCGCGGCTTCAGTCAACTGCGGGTGGCGACGCAAACCGCCAATCTGCCGGCGCTGCGGCTTTATCTGGCAAGCGGCGCGCAGATTGTGCATGCCGCGCATTGGTTATACCGAGGACCTCATGATTCCATTTAACGCGCCACCGGTGGTCGGCACCGAACTGGGCTTTATGCAGGCCGCCATGGGCAGCGGCAAATTGTGCGGTGACGGCGGATTCACCCAGCGCTGCCAGCAATGGCTGCAGCAGCGCTTTGGCAGCGCGAAGGTGTTGCTTACGCCTTCCTGCACCGCCTCGCTGGAGATGGCGGCCATCCTGCTGGATATTCGTCCCGGCGATGAAGTAATTATGCCGAGCTACACCTTCGTTTCCACCGCTAACGCCTTTGTACTGCGCGGTGCGACCATTGTGTTCGTCGATATCCGCCCGGACACCCTGAATATCGATGAAACGCTGATAGAGGCGGCGATTACGCCAAAAACCCGCGCCATTGTGCCGGTCCACTATGCCGGCGTAGCCTGCGAAATGGATACTATTATGGCCATCGCCGAGCGGCATCGCTTGTGGGTCGTGGAGGATGCCGCCCAGGGGGTCATGGCGACCTATAAGGGGCGCGCCCTGGGCACTATCGGTCATATCGGCTGCTTTAGTTTCCACGAAACCAAAAACTATACCGCCGGCGGTGAAGGCGGCGCGACGCTTATCAATGACGCCACTCTGGTCGAGCGAGCGGAGATTATTCGCGAAAAAGGCACCAACCGCAGCCAGTTTTTCCGTGGGCAGGTGGATAAATATACCTGGCGCGATATTGGTTCCAGTTACTTGATGGCAGATTTGCAGGCCGCCTACTTATGGGCGCAGTTGGAGGCGGCGGACACCATCAATCTACGCCGCCTGGCGCTGTGGCATCGCTACGCTTCCAAGCTGGAACCGCTGGACGGCCTGACGTTGCCGTCCGTGCCGGCAACCTGTCAGCACAATGCGCATATGTTTTACGTCAAATTGCGCGATATCGATGACCGCGACGCCTTCATCCGCCATATGAAAGCGGCGGACATCTTGACCGTGTTTCATTATATCCCGCTACACGACAGTCCGGCGGGCCGCCGCTTTGGCCGGTTCCACGGCAACGATCGCTACACGGGTAGCGAAAGCCGACGCCTGGTGCGTCTGCCGCTGTTTTATAATCTGGGCGACGGCGATCAGCAGCGCGTCATCGACGCGATACACGGCTACTACCGCTGATATGTCGCTGGCGAACGCCTCGGTCTGGACTGCGCTGTCCACGCTGATCAAAATCGGCGCCGGCCTGCTGGTGGTAAAAGTGTTGGCGGTGGCCTTCGGCCCCGACGGCGTGGGGCAGGCGGGGAACTACCGCCAGTTGGTCACGGTGCTGGGCGTGTTGTCCGGCGCCGGCATCTTCAATGGCATGACCAAATTGGTGGCGGAGCACCAGCATCAGCCGGAGCGGCTGCGCGCGGCGTTGGGCACCGGTTCGGCGATGGTCCTCGGCTCCTCGCTGCTGCTGGCGGCCGTGTTCATTTTTGCCGCCGATCCGGTCAGCCGCGCGCTGTTCGGCCACGAGCGATATCGGGGAGCCATTGTCGCGTTGGCGGTTATCCAGCTTGGCATCGCCTGCGCCGATCTGGGGCTGGCTATCTTGAAAGGGTACCGCGACGCCGCCGGCAATGCCCTTGCCGTCAGCGCCGGCAGTTTGCTCGGCGTCGCGGCCTTCTTCGCCTGCTATCGCCTGGGCGGTTATGCGGGGGCGTTGGCCGGATTGGCTCTGCTGCCGGCGATGGTGCTGCTGCCGGTACTGTTTATGTTGTGCTACCGGCGTCGACTGTCGCTGTCGTTCTTGTTGCCCGCCTGGGACAGCGGCTATGCCGCCTTGTTGAGCAAGTTCACCGTCATGGCGCTCATTACCGCGGTCACGCTGCCGGTGGCCTATGTGATGATGCGTAATTTGCTGGCGCGCAGCGAGGGGTGGGCGGCGGTGGGGATCTGGCAGGGCGTCAGCAGTATCTCGGACGCCTATTTGCAGTTTATCACCGCCTCGTTTACCGTTTATTTATTGCCCACTCTTTCGCGATTAACCGATAAACGGGCGGTGGCACGGGAAATCGCGCGCGCGCTGCGGTTTGTCTTGCCGGCGGTGGCGGCGGTCAGTCTGACGCTTTGGCTGCTGCGCGATGTGGCGATACGGATACTGTTTTCCGCCGAATTTAGCGCGATGAGCGGTTTATTTGCCTGGCAACTGGTGGGGGATGTTCTTAAAGTGGGCGCCTATGTTTTTGGCTATCTGGTGGTGGCCCGGGCGGCGCTGCGGATCTATTTATTGGCTGAAATCACCCAGTTTGTCCTGCTGACAGGGTTTTCCCACTGGCTTATTCCGCGTCACGGCGCGCTGGGCGCGACCCAGGCCTATATGGCCACCTATATCGTCTATTTCGCGCTGTGCGGCGGTTTGTTCTTACTCTATCTTAGGAAAAAATGAGTAATTTGATCCATGTGCTGGGATCCGATATCCCGCATCATAATGTGACGGTGCTGCGTTTCTTTAACGATACGCTGGCGGCAATTTGCCCGGCGGCGCAGACCCGGCGTTTTATGGTGGTTGCCCGGGACGGCGCGCCTTTTTCCCATTGCGGCCAGCTGGATATTGAACGGTTCGACAGCAAACGGGCATTGACCAAAGCGCTGGTCCGCCGCGCCGCCGCGGCGCCGGACGAACTCTATTTTCTGCACGGCCAATTTAATCCCTCGCTCTGGCTGGCGATGCTGACGGGCAAAATACGCCCGGCGCGCCTGAGTTGGCACGTATGGGGCGCGGATCTGTATGAAGATTCACGCCGTCTGCGCCACCGGTGGTTCTATCTGCTGCGCCGCCGCGCTCAGGGACGGGTTGGCCATGTGTTCGCGACCCGCGGCGACCTGGCCTGTTACCGCCAGCGTCATCCGTCGGTACCGTCTTCGCTGCTCTATTTTCCCACCCGGCTGGCCACGGATATCGCGCGGGCGACGCCTGAGGAGACAGACAATCGGCCGCTGACGCTGCTGGTAGGGAATTCCGGTGATGCGTCTAACCGCCACAGTCAGGCGCTGCGCGCCATTCATCACCACTTTGGCACCGGGGTACGAATAATTGTGCCGATGGGCTATCCCGCTGGCAACGATGCCTATATCGCCACGGTGCGGGCGCAAGCAGAGCGCTGCTTCCCGGACGGGCAGGTAAAGATTCTCACCGAACAGCTGGCCTTTGACGATTATCTCGCTCTACTGCGACAGTGCGATGCCGGCTATTTCCTGTTTCCGCGCCAGCAGGGTATCGGCACGCTGAGCCTGATGATCCAGCTTGGCCTGCCTTTCGTGCTCAGCCGACACAATCCGTTCTGCCAGGATCTTCTGGCGCAGCAGGTGCCGGTGCTGTATGAGGATGACGCGCTCGATGCCTCCATGATCCGCGAGGCGCAGCGGCGCATGCTAGCGCTGGATCCGGCGCGTATCGCCTTTTTTTACCCCAATATCCTGCAAGGCTGGCGCCAGGCGCTATCCATCGCCGCGGGAGTACCGCTGTGACCCTTGCGCAGTTCGGCGGCCTGCTGGTGGTCTATTTATTATCGCTAACGTTGGTGGTGGCGCTGACCTACCGGGAGTTTCGGCGGGTCAGGTTTAATTTCAATGTCTTTTTCTCCTTGTTATACCTGTTGACGTTTTATCTCGGCTTCCCTTTTACCTGCCTGCTGGTGTTTCGCTACGGCGTTGAGGTGGTCCCGGTGGACAACCTGCTTGAGGCATTATTGGCGGAGACCTCCTTCTACGGCATTTATTACGTCAGCTACAAAACCCGTCTTTTCGCTCGTCCACGCGGCCCGCGACCGCCCTGGTTCAGCATCAGCCGCACCGAAATCCATTTGCTATGGCTGCTGCTGGCGCTCACCGCCTTAGCAACGGTGATGATCTTCTTCATGCAGAACGGTTTCCTGCTGTTCCGGCTGCGCGCCTATAGCCAGATCTTCTCCAGCGATGTCTCCGGCGTTGCGTTAAAGCGCTTCTTTTATTTCTTTATCCCCGCCATGCTGCTGATTTACTTCCTGCAGCCGATCCGGCGCTGCTGGATGATCTTCCTCATCACCACGGTCGCTTTCGGTATTTTTACCTATCTTGTGGTGGGCGGCACCCGCGCCAATATCATCATTGCCTTCGCATTGTTTTTGTTTATCGGTATTCAACGCGGCTGGATCACGCTGTGGATGCTGGCGGGCGCCGGCGTGGTGGCGATCGGGGGCATGTTCTGGCTGGCGCTGAAACGCTATGGTCTGAATGTCAGCGGCGATGAGGCGTTTTATACTTTTCTCTATTTAACGCGTGATACCTTCTCGCCCTGGGAAAATCTGGCGCTGCTGCTGCAAAACTATGGCCACATTGATTTTCAGGGGTTGGCGCCCATCGTGCGTGATTTTTACGTCTTTATTCCCGGCTGGCTGTGGCCTGACAGGCCATCATTGGTGCTCAATACGGCGAATTACTTTACCTGGGAAGTGCTGGGCAACCATTCAGGACTGGCGATATCACCCACGCTTATCGGCTCGCTCGTGGTGATGGGCGGGGTAGGTTTTATCCCGCTGGGCGCTGTCGTGGTCGGGCTTGTTATTAAGGGGTTCGACACGCTCTATGAATGCGGCAAGGCGGTGGAGGATCGCTACCGCGCTTCGTTGCTGCAATCATTTTGCTTTGGTGCGGTATTCAATATGATTGTATTGGCGCGTGAAGGCGTGGATGCGTTTGTATCACGGGTGGTGTTTTTCTGTCTGATATTCGGGCTATGTCTGCTCGTGGCCAAACTCTTGTTCCTGCTATTCCGACATGCGGGATTCATTCGGCCGCGCACCGCCAGATTAAACGACTACAACGCTATGCCGTAACCGATTACCCCCCATGGGAAAAAGATAATGCATAATAACGACGCGGTACCCCACTATCAAATCCGCGGCCTGTCCCTGTGGGGATTTCGCGATCGGGCTGACTTCATCGATTATCTGTTTGCAGGCGGACGGCTTAAAACCGGCACGCTGGTGGCGATTAACGCCGAGAAAGTGCTCAACGCCGAGCGGGATGCGGCGCTGAAAAAGTTGCTCGACGAGGCGGAATACAAATATGCCGATGGTATCAGCATCGTGCGTTCGATCCGCCGTAAATATCGCCATGCCGAGGTAAGCCGTATTGCAGGGGCGGATTTATGGGAAGATTTAATGGCCCGCGCCGGCAGGGAAGGTGTGCCAGTGTTTTTGGTCGGCGGCCGCCCGGTGGTGCTTATGCAGACCGAAGCGCAACTGCGCGCACGCTGGAATGTCAACATTGTCGGCCGGCAGGATGGTTATTTTAGCGTCGACGCACAGCCGGCCCTGGTAGAACGCATCCACGCCAGCGGGGCCGCCATTGTCACCGTTGCCATGGGGTCGCCGCGTCAGGAGCAACTGATGGCGTCAATCCGGCGGGAGCATCCTGCGGCGCTGTACATGGGCGTGGGCGGCACCTATGATGTGTTTACCGGTCACGTCAAACGTGCGCCCAAGGGATGGCAGGATCTTGGTCTGGAGTGGCTTTACCGGCTATTAAGCCAGCCGTCGCGCCTGCAGCGCCAGCTTAAACTTTTACGTTATCTAGGCTATCATATCAGCGGACGCCTGTAGCGAGTGGAAGGAAAAGGCGCGCCGCCGGCGTAAGTGAGCAAAGGGTAATCAAGTGCATCATTTCTTTGAAAAATCACTAGACAGCCGGCGCGTAAATCCGTACTATCCCCACCCGCGACGGCGCTACGCGCCCGTAGCTCAGCTGGATAGAGCGCTGCCCTCCGGAGGCAGAGGTCTCAGGTTCGAATCCTGTCGGGCGCACCATCACATTTGTGCGCAGAGCCGTGGTAAGTCTAATGCCGCGTTGCGATAGTAATCAGTAATGGTGATTGTAGCTCAGTTGGTAGAGCCCTGGATTGTGATTCCAGTTGTCGTGGGTTCGAGTCCCATCAGTCACCCCATTATTAGTGGGC
>QVOB01016412.1:0-86731 GCA_014839585.1 Pseudomyrmex concolor
AAGAAAAAGGAGAGAAAAAGAGAATACGCGCGAGAATAGCTCAAGGACCTGTTCGCGATACCAGGCGGAGAGTACATTTGCAAGTGATGATTAATTCATCAGTTCATGAATTAAAATGTTCACGATCTCTATTGTAACGGTGAATGTACTTTCATCCATTGACGACGCAGCATTCGACGCGTGAATCCGATGTCGTTATACACACAAGAGAGAAAGCCGTTACGTGCGAATGGAGAGTTAATTTCGAACTGTCAAAAAATAAAAAATAAAAAAAAATAAAAATACAATAGCTGTCCATAAAATCTTTATTTTGTTTATCGGTGCCAATTTTATTTTAAAATACCTTTCACCAGCCATTACACATCGCGCGAAAAGGTGATACAAAAATCTGAAAGATTTAAGATTAATCTGAAAGATTAATCCTATTTTTATGTGTCAGGAAATCGTTATTGTTATTTTCAGCAATGTATGCAATCGGATGAAAATTTTGTCATTTATTACTGTCGATAATTGAAACCGCGATTTCTTTTTTTGTTTTCAAATATTCAGATATTCTCTTACATAAGGTAGCATAATCCGACACACACAGCGAGCACGTAATTTAATTATCATACATAGTATAATAAAATAAAATTAATATATCACGCGAGTTCAGCAGACACATCACGTATCTTGTTTTCGTTGCAGCTTGGCGCAAAAGTTTGAACGTTAATTGTGGTTGTGTTATATACCGGATAATATATAATAAGTTGGTTTACTACTGTATCAAAATCTATGCGCGCGATGTGGGATTAGGAAGCGTGTTAGGTCGCGGCGAAGCGCGCACATGTCATACCGAAAGTAGTAGTTTCCAGTATGAATGCGAGTTCGAGTCGTGCCGTTGGGTCTCCAACGAGAAAACCAGAAACTCACGACGAGGAATTCGGTTCTTCGGACTTGCACGATCGTCCAATTACCTCGTAGTACAGCATTTACATAACGTATACAAACGCCTATCTGCCCGACGACGCCGCCGCCGCCGCCGAAACCGCCGCTCAATGTCGCCACCCTCACAGCGACGATCTCACGGCAACCGAAGTAATTACAGACGCGTTTCAGGGAGCACCGACTGAATACAGAAATTATGCAGATGACGTAATAATATTCGCCACACGTTTGCCCGGGTCAATATTGAACTAAGCTTCCTCGTAATTCCTCACGAAAGACGCCACAACGCGCGGCGGATTCACCGCTGGCAAAAACTCGTTGCGCGCGACCCTTAAATTTGCCCGTTTCTATCAATAAAGCTGTTCGTAACGTCCGTTTGTCGCTCAATGGATCACGACAACTGTCTGGTTTTCTCTACGTTTTGCAATTATAATACTTGGTCCCTGACGGTCACATTGAATAAATCGACGCTAATTGCGTACAGAAGTTAGATATCGCACAGCTCTTACATTGAGACGAACGAATCGTGATTTGTGACTAACAAATGTATTCTTAATAACAAATTATTTCACGCAAATAAAATTGTACACGCGTAAATCGCACAAACATTTTCCAAAAACTGAAGAATCAAGTGGTCGACAGCAGTAATTATGACGGATTAGACAGTACAATCAGCCGTTTAAACAATATTGTACATTCAAATCCGAGTACATGCGTATATATGCATTTTGCTCGGTTCCGTTTCAATGCAGACCAGCATATCTCTCTGCGGGCTGGTGGTACATTATATATCTGTGTTCCACCTCGCGTGAGAGAAAGCGATCCAAGGGAGAGCCGGAGGATCTCGCACCTTCTCTCGCGACGCTCTCGACGCGGGTGGAGTGGCGCTTTGGCGGATCGGCCGTGGAGAATCGCGCTATAAATCAGCCGTTACCGAGTCAATTGAGACGTCGCGAGCACTCTTTGCGTTCCGAGTCCGCGCTGTTGGTGGCTTTTTGTCAACGAGCACGACGAAGTGGACGAACGTGGAAGAGAGAAAGAAAGAGAGGGTGTGGAAAGGGTCGCGGCGCGAGTACCCCCCGCGCGGTCGTTAAACGCAGCCGTACTCGAGTGTCGAAGTAACGATATGCTAAAAGGTCGACGGGGGTGGGCGACGAGAGAGAGAAGGTCCCGCCCGACGTTCTTCCTCGATCGCGCGCTCGATGATATACGGCTCGATACGTCCTCTCGCGCGCGCTCTTTTGTTACACTCCCTCCTTTTCGCAGACTCTCTTCTAGAACTCTCTTTTCCGACGTCTGCTCGTTCTATCGTGCCATCCGACTCGCGCAACGACACGGCCGATGGCGCAAAGTGTCTCTCCACGGTGAATTACGCCGAAATTTCCCGGTGCGCGCGTGCAGTTTCACCAAATCGAATACTCTACAGTCACCTGATTACCGCAGACGGTCCCAAAGAGATACTTATGTATCCGAGAAAATATAATCAGCGTGTGTCATTACGTCAAGCATGTGGCGGCGAGCGTTGTCTATTTCGCAGCCTCTGTTCCATGTGGCAGTGACCATATGCCGCCAATTTCAGGTGCACTCGCGAAGTTCTAATTGCATGCACATGTGTTATATCCTTTTCCCTTGGGTCGCAAATCGCAGTATGTGTGTGTGAAATATTAATTATTACTATTATGATTATTAATGTTATCACGCTTTCTCCCTCGTTGTTAATTAGAAAACAAAAATACCGCGCTGTACAAAGATGTATGTAGTGAAAAAATGTGACTGCGCATTAATGTGACAATTAAATTCACGGATTTCACAAATGGATAAACAGCAAATTAGATAAGTCAAACATCGCAACTCGATTATTTTACCGGTTATCAAGTTTTCGCCACTCAACACGCATATGGAACGAAACTGACAATGAGTTTTTCGTAGTTATTCCATACACGGCTGTTGTTACATGAATAAATCGCATTTGCAAGAGCTGTAATAATTAATTTGCCACATAATTATATCGAAAGTAAATTAATAACGCCCTAGCTGGTCAAAATTCATAATCAGACTAGGAACACAATCGAAACTTTCGCGCGGAGCCGCGCCAGTGTTTCGACGTCGGCACTATAGTTCCGCCGAGTGACTATCAGTGTTATGCCATTAAAAGTTGTAGCATTAGTGGGCGCTAGTTCGTAACTCGTTGAGCATTATGATTATACCGCGAAAGTTCTAAACATTATATCACTGCACAAATACGATATTTATCAAAGTTTGTGCAGGAAAGCGACTTTCTTCTTTGTGAGTTATGTCCGGCAAAACTTCTTCCATCGAAAGTAGCGGCCATGTTAAAAGCGACGGCGATCGTGTACGGACTTGGTCAAACTAACAAAGTTTTATTGACACGCCCCCGGAATTCGTTCGGTTTGTCTCGCGTCGAGCTCCAGCACGGCGAGATCGGTGACGAATGAAATGTCCGAGGCGCGTCATTCTGCTCAGTCTCTCAGAGCATTTGTTTTCCTTGTTTTGTTCTCTGATAAGCTTATTCGGCTTTCGAACGTTTGAAAAATGATTTATTTTAACACGTGCGCGTCTAGTCTCTGCGAGATCCTTTTCAAATGTCGTTATTAGTTCGTCATCCGCGACGCATTCGCGTATGAAAACGGATCACGTTGGGACGTTAAAGAAATCAGCTTTTTCCTCTCTTCGATTTCTTCCTCGCGCAGGTTGTCTGTAAAGTTGCGAATGGAACGAGAGCGTATCAGGTGGAATTTAATCATATAAATGGACGAGCGTCCGATTCCCTCTCGGTTCGATACGAAAAAATAAAAGTTCCATGAGCTCTCTCGCGGCACCTCGTCGAAAAGAGAGGAGAGGAAATCCCCTCAGAATTTTTTTCCGATTGAATCAGCTCCACTGCGAAACTTTATTTCGCAGTGCTTGCGAACCTTTGCTTCTCTCCCCTTTTTCGCGCGTCTATTTTTTTTAATTTGCTGACAAAACGTGCGTCGAACCAGTTGGGGAGAGAATCACCCCATGTTTATTCAGGACGGTTTTTACGCGGTTTAGAGACAAATGCCCAGCGAGTCGCCATTATGGAATGAAGAAATGAGGAAAACATATCGAAACTTATTTTCTCTTTGTTTATTCTGCGATGTTTGAAAGCTCATGTAAACAATGTAATGTCCACAATTACAAAAAACAACTCGTTTCTGTAGTGTTATGGGTTTGCTATTACTTCGCAATTGAGTGATCTCGTTGGAACGCCGCCGTTTGCCGCGCCGATCTGAATTTTCTGCCCGAACGTGTCCGAAACCACTGCGAATCGTGCGAACGTGGCGAGAAAGCAACAGAGCCGTGTGACTTTTGTTTCGTTTTGCCGTCACGTTCGTGAGCTTCGCGTGCCATCGCGTCGCGGATACTAATCAAACGTAAAGGAGAGAAACTAAGTCGCTCGCAAAATCGACATCGTCGATGCCGACTTTTTCTTCTCGAGTCCGAGAGTAGCTTCTCCGCGAAAGAACAATTAGTATTGTTGTACGAAAGTTACTCCCGTGCTGCGATGTGCTGCTTTGAACATAGTTACTCTGAAATTTTCCAGAATAAAGTCAATCGCAGAGCCTGCTTCGTCGGCGCCAGTGTCGTCGAAGTTTTCGACAAGTCTTTCCACGCTGGAATAGCAACCATCGAACTTTCGTACGTACAGTGATATCGGTAAGCTTAAATTAATTCGATTTTTTGTTGAGCATGTAAAAAAGACGAATAATTGTTCGATAATACTTTGTAGAATTTTAATTTTCGAAATTCTGTTCGCAGACCGCTTGTTAAAGCGTGTCTGTCTGCAGGACTTGTGACAATAATCATTTTAGCGTAAGTACGTTTTTAATATTTATATAATATTAACTTTTTTAATAATATTAACATTCTTTTTTTATCAACCAGTTTGCAATTGTTACAGAGTTCTCTATCTGCTGTCGGCTACTCTTCATCTCGCATTACTTAAAAATTCAAAATGTTGGCTACGTTGCCAGTTAATTGCAATTACAATCGTGGTACGCACATACGACACGCCCAAGCTATTAATATTAAACTTTTTTCAGTGATCTTTTTGATGATGATATTAAAATTAACAGTCCTATTATTCATAGAAAGTGGTACTTGTGCTTTTGCTCTTGGCACTATTATCCACGAAAGTAGAGGGCTGGAACGCTACCGGTCTAGTGTCATCAACGTTAATCATCGTCGTTATCATAAAGCTCTTCGGTATCGCCATCGCGTGCTCGAATCTGGTATAATCCTCCACCTGCCCCTCTCTCTCTCTCTCTCTCTCTTGCTGTATTAAATTAAAGAAACGTTTATAGCGAATGAAATAAATTGCGTTAATGCGTTTGTCACGCCGTTGTTGACGTCCGTTGACCTGTTCGCAAGCATTATCGCGCGTGTTAACTCAACAAATCAATTTGCCGACAGGTGGACATGAGCGGTGACTGGTCGTATTTAATAGAATTTGGTTTCGGCGTTATATTAATCGCCATCGTACTCGGGATAGAGTTACTCGTAATTATGCACACGCTGACAGCGGCGGTTATTGTTGCCGCCATACTCGGCACATTCCTCAGCTTGGTAAATATACGTGCAGAGTGAACTGTGTTTATTATAGTACGACTATAGTTCGGCCGACGCAAGCGAGCGAGAGATTATTTCGCTCGCAAATAAACCGTTTGCTTTCTCAGATATCGCTGATGGATCTACATCAGAACATGAGCATCAATTCCTGGTGGTAGGAAGAAAAACTGCTCAACGGATGTATGTACCACGTGTTGCGGCAGTACACGCTGCTGTGGTGTCTACGGATCGAGGAGAAACGCGCGTGATAACGATCTTCGATAGCGCGTCTCAGGAGAAGCGGCAAGACAACGTGACTGCGTAAAACGGCCAATGAAATCTGTCTGTTCTTAACGCTACGTTAACTCCTGTTATAAACGCGCGCGTATCAAGATTTGTTTGCAAAATCGCGATCGAGATTTTTTTTAGATTTTTAGACGACTTTTGATTTAGAAGATATATATATTGTATATATATTTATCACCGCCGCGGCCTTGCGTGCGGTACGTTGCGAACGACGTTTCTTAAATTGCACGGCGCGTATCTACGAGCGTATATAAACTATCATTAAAGTATCATACACGTGAGATATCGTCGATTCGACATCGTTACAATCTGTACGCCCGTATTGCGCGGCTAACCAGAGAGAACTTTGACGTTCCGGTATTCCAAAGAGAACACTGTGTGCGCGTAATCCCGATATTATCGTAAGAAACTTAGCTCGCCTTAAATTAAGAAACTTAGTTTTACGACTGTCGCGCCATTCCTCGTTTCCTTGAGCGCCGTGTCCCATCGAATATCTTGTTTTCTATTTTACGATCTACTCGTGATACCGCCGACTGTGTTGGTTTTTTCTTTTTATTTTAATTAGACGACCGCATTCCAATGATTGTAAATAACGTGCGTATACTTTCTTAGTTTATTTGTTTGCAATGTCATATTCATTTGTTGAAAAACGTAAAAGCGCGCACCATGATCATCTACCTCTTAAAAGTTTGTAAGTGCGGTTCGTGCAATAAAGAAATACGCAATCTTTCTACACCAGATGCGTGATTCTGACAAGCATATTCTGCACGCCTTTCGTGCGCGTTTTCTTGTTACTTTTCTCCGACACTTTGGCGAAGTGGAGTGGTTTCGAGGGCGTCTTTCTTGCGTTCGACAATCGTTCGAAAGAAAGGAAAATAAAAGCACAAAGAGGACCCAGAAGAACACGAGCAAATATTTCGCCATCTTCCGCTGGGACTTATCGGTCATAAAATGGCACTTCGGACTCGAGAGAACACACGCCGTGTCGACTGTGTCTCGCGGTGCAACGGGCACTTGTGGCCGAAGGGACAAATCTTATCGACTCTGTGTGTGCGGCATGAGATGGTCTCTCGCGCGTTTCTCGCGCGCAGGCACCGTTCGAACCACTTTCGAAAAAGCAAACAGCGACGCCGGACAGGCAGCAATGCGAGAACGTGCTTTCTCCCAACGAGAGGAAAAGAGAAAATAAAACACGCAGCCGGTCTACGGGCAAGGAGAAGGGAGTAGTAAGACGAACTCCTGGGCCGGACGAAGAAATGAGGAAGCATCTTTTAGGTTCCCACGAGATTTTGCGGCTCGTGGTCGAGCCCGAAGGAACCGATGGAAGCGAAATCAATTTTACGGGCGGACGGCTATCGATATCATGCCGATTGGTATCGATCCGATAGAGAGCGAAGGAGAGAGAGAGAGAGAGAGAGAGAGAGAGAGAGAGAGAGGGAGAAAGAGATCAATCGAAGCATCTTTTCTCTGGCAGAGGGACACCGCGTGACGCAAAATTACCTGCCGCTGCAATCCGGACGTGCTTCCGCTCTCGTCAAACGAGAAGCGGCTTAGAAGGCTCCTTGCCTCTTCCAATTTGCAGGAATCGGCTAGCGAGCGAGTGACTAGTCAGGTATGTCGACGGCGAAACAAGGCGGGCGCGTTATTTCCATCGAGCTTGCCGATGTCGTTCCCGAATGACGACTACCTGCCGAGCTTATTCCTCATGAAAGCGCGCGCGCCGTCTCCGGCAGAAATTGCACGTATGACACAGTCAATTTTCCCGGAATAGGGAAACGCGTCAGGAAACGCTTTCGCCGAAGCAATCAGTGCGACTAAAGAAAAAACAGCTGTCGCGTTATATTCATTTAAGAAGCTCCACAAACATGAATATCGCTTTCGATATTATTAAAAATTTCGTAAAATACAAACCATAAATATATATATATATACATATAATATACACATATATATATATATATGTTTCCATATTTATTTTTTATATTTTGCCGTTTATATAAAACTATAAGATAGTACAGCGGGATAAGAGGCAGAATAAATTTACTAGTTTCAGAATCAACTTATTGTTAGACAAATGGGATTTCCATTCTATTCGCGATTTCAATCTGCGAGATTCCCGCGTGATTCAATCGCTTTACAACAAACATTGCAGAAGTGTATGTACAATATATATAACGGTATTGTCGAATCCTTGCGATAATAATAGGCTGAATATGATTTATTGGGCACCACCATACTCGGCATAACGATTATAACTGCAATTAACTCGATGGGAAGCAAGAACTTCGCGGCTCCGAAGCGCCGAGCGGGAATCGTGCATTTGCGCAGCAATAAGGTATACGAGATGGATAAAAAGAGGCGATAAGAAAATGACAAGTCGCGGAACTATCGCTACGTGCATTTATTATCCTTATGGTAAAGATGATTTGCACGTTGGACGGTGAGATTATAAACGTAGTCGTTCTTTTTGCACCGGCGCGCCTTTCGTAAACACAAATCACACAATAACGCGAGCCAAATTTATATCTTCCTGTAAAAAAAAAAATAAAATTCCTGTATCATAAACGCAGCTTTTAATTATCAAAGAATGTTGCATGTACAGTACCTCGCGCGCGAAGAGAACGTTTTAATTAAAATCTACTAACACAATGTGTTTATAAAATCAATAGAAAACTCAATTATATTATAGGTATATGTATGTACATGTATGGAAACAACGAGAGAAAGAGAGAGAGAGAGAGAGAGAAAGAGAAAGATAGATTTGTGAAACATTTGATTGCGGAGCTGTAGTACAAATACAAAGCAAATATCGTTTATCGAACACGCTTATAACAAACGGTTCCCCATATGATTTATGGCGACGTTAAAATCAAAGGTGGTGTAAAACGCGCGGTAGTCGCGTGATTCGCCCCTTCGCAATAGGCCAAGAGAAGATAATTAACTCGGATATCCTTCGCGCCGCTCTGTGAAACATTTTATTAAATCAGGCAATCATCGTTTTTCAAGAGCAAAAACGAAAGTGGGATATACTCGCGAGAAATACGCAATGCGCGCGGAGCCGGTCCGATACGCAGTCAGTCGGTAAGGCGCCATCTCAACGAGCGACTAACGACAGCCACTTTATGACACCCACGCGCTCGCCGCTCCCGAACAGTTATTAATTACACGGCACCGAGTTTTCGTGTCGAGCTCCACCCTCGTCTACTTGGTCGTGTTTTCCTCACGCCCGCGCTTTGAAGCCGGCGTCGCTCGATCGGTCTCGCGCGCGACAAAGCTCCGATTTTGTGTCGCGCATTCCTCTTTCGCCTTTTACGTTTATATCCTAATGGTCCTCTTGTGTTTTTCAACGTCGCCACTCTGACGCTCTTTATCGTTCGTCCGTATCTTCTGTCAATCGTCTCTCCGAGACGCGAGACATGAAACTTACACATGAAAAACAATTTGTCAAATTGAATTTATCTTTGATAAATTTAATCGTTGCTTTGTATTTATTGTGGTTTTACAAAATTATACTTATGCAAGTAATAAAATAAAATTGTGTAAAATAGTAAGCAAAGTTAGACACTCTATATTAGCAAATCAAACTTTAAGTCAAATTTTTTGTAGAGATTTATTTCTTATATTTCTTGAAGAATATTAAAGTTCGCAATCTATATGACGCATTTAAAGAACGCGCGACTATAAGATCTCCGAGGAAATCTTCCTGGCGTTCTCTGAAAATGTCGTTACTCGTCAAACGTGGATACGGTTCTCCTTGTTTCTAGACTCCTTTGAGCGACGCTTTGCGGCGACGTCGAGGGTTTCGTCATTCGTCTGGGACGAACAGCGTCGTATATTCGTTTTTTTTTTTTTACATATTGCAACAACTCGCCGTCGGGGGTGGAGATGAGTTTCGAGGAGTAACGGTCTTCCTTGAAAACTTTTTCATTCGTCAAATTAGAATTCATCTTTTTGCCAAGTTCCCGGGAGGGGGTTCTCCGATGGCGTCTCCGCGACTCCCTTGAGATGGATGTGTGCCGAGACAATGGATCAAAGGATCGTATATATCCATCAACTGTACTGTATGTGTATTTCCTCTGGACTCTGGATACCGCGCGCTTGCCGAGGCGCGAGATAATCCAATGGGAGTGGATCAGTTGACGTTGGTGTCAGGCATACGAGAGAGGAACAGAAAGAGGAGAGATGACACAGATGAGAAAACTGAATTTCTCCACCATCAATTGATCCCGCGTGCTCTTTCCTTTCGTTTCCTGGTTTTCGCGCGAGAAAATTAGAATATCGCGTCTACCTGTTGCAACGAGGAACGCAGAAAAGAACGTCGGAAAAAAAGAGAGCAAAATCAAGAAATTGAACATCTATTTTTATCATTCGCACGCGGAACGGGAATTATATACGGCTAACGCGAGCCAATATCCCGGATAAATCCATCTTAAATCAATCGCAATAAAAATAAAACAAAGAAGGAATCTCGCGGGCAAGAGAGCAATGAGTTCTCGTTCGTGGCGCTTCATAGACAGCCAATAAAGCCGCCTGGAAAAATACAGGCTGATCGAAGTTTAATCAAAGTCTTCCACTTCGTCATCTAGCGTTATATAACCCACCCCAAGTCTGCCTAGAATAAGCAAGTTGGTATCGTGGCCGTTCCAATTGGTTCGTTTTCATGACTTGAAGTTACGACACCGCGCGCTCGCCGCTTGGAAGGAACCCTTCTTCCCACCTTTGTGACTGCGTGTGGATATATATATATATATATATATATATGTATACATTCGAGAAATCAATTTCGGAATCCGTCATAGAAGTTACCTCGGCGCGGCAGAAAATGCTCTTTGCCGAGGAGTTCAAGCGTCGAGTAGAGGCGGCGCGGGTAGTACAAGGGATGGGTGGAAACGGAAGGAAGGACGGGAGAGAGTCGCGGGAACCGGGAGAACGAGAGTGACTGGTCGGACTTATATAAGGCGACTCAATTAGGATTAGCCCGCTGCTCGGAGCCTTTCGGTCTTTGAGCGCTGATCTTCGACTCGTCTCATCGGCTTAGGATTTACCTAAGGATCTTATTGCCATCGAGGCTGAACGATCGATACGCCCACCGTTCCACGATGCCGCGCGCTCACGAAGTCACGAAATCGTGATCCGCCCGTCGACAATGGGACGTACAGAGGCCACCTACCGTACTTACCGCCCCCCCGGACGACGGAACAGAAACGAGCAAAGAAACTTCGGAAAATCGTTTCCCCCATTCCCCTTCCCGAAATAATGAAAGCACTCCTTCAATAGGGGGTTATCGAGAAGTCCACCCCGTTTGGACTTTACCGCCGCAGAGGAGCGCCGGTTAATTGAACGATTTTAGTGCGCCTCGCTGGAGGTAAGTTTACCTTTCTAATTGAAGACTCCGATTGGCGCCTCCGATAAGAGTGCTCCGACTGTTACAGGGAACGTCCATCTCGCGAACGGGATATCGTGGAATTCATTTTCGCCCGATCGGGTTTCACATCGAAACACTTCAGTCGTGTCGTGATATTTTTATCGCAAACGCGCGCGCGATCGAAGATCAAATCTAAACGAGACAGGAGTTCTTTATCGTGTCACATCGTCGTGGGTTTATTTGTGGAACGTATGACCACACACGTATACGATACACACGTATATGTACTATGTAGTTGGTAGTATATCGTATTTTCTCGCTCTTTGTCTCTCGATTCCATGCATCGACCCGGGTCAGGTTTGCGCACCTCTCTCTCTCTCTCTCTCTCTACTTCCAGTTTTCTCTATCGGAGAATAATAAGTTTCCGGCGATGTGACCCGTGAAAATCGAATACGCTTGCACCGGTTGCAGCGACAGCTCGGTCGACAAGGCAGCTCCGCGTCCGGTCGACTCGGTTATGGAAATCCCTTCGGCGCTCATCACTACTATTACTCCATGATGTTTCCAGCGAGTTCACTTCTCGCCCTGATCTCTGTTCAAACCCGATAGCGAAATCTCGTTATTTCGTACTTTGGCCCGCGATAACGAGAAAAATTGTGTCTGGTTATATGCGTTGCGCGCGACGTGACGCGAGAATTTCGCGAGGCCGATATTTCAAGCGCTTTATTGCTATTTCTAGTCCGCGTGACGTTATTAAAGCGATGATATACCAGAAGAAAAACGCCAGTATCTCGTAAGCAACAAATTTAGCATGAAATATTAAAAGAATAATTAGATGTTTTTTTTTATGTGTTCTTTGTGCGAGAGACAGAGATTGCATGTAATCTAATTTGTTTATTGAATCACAAAAGGAGATGAGAATAAAGAAGTCAGTCTGATTCTATATTTCGCGAAGTATATTTTGACATACATATAATTTCATTAAAATATATGTCTTTATAACATATCCGGTCGACGTAATTTCTTACTTTTTAAGTTGTTTCTCTCTCTTGAGGGTTACGCCCACGTCATTTCATAAAGTTTCGCAAGGACTGCGAACTTTTCCCATAAATTTGCGCGTTCCCTTCCATTTCCAGACTTGGTACATCGATCATCATAGTAATTTCTCCATTGCTTGTGCGCCTTTTACGCTGACGATTGCCGAATTCCTTCCAACTGGCGCAAGTACTAACAAACTTGCCTAATTAATAGGCAAATTCCGAAGAATCTACCTAATTAAGATAGAATCTCAAAATGTTGTTGCAAAAGTCTGTGCACACACACACACACGTTGTCTTAACTTTGAACATTCAACACTCAAGTTTTATTAATATCAGCAATTGAAATTTTATTACAAAAGTTTTTTTCATCATATGGATTTCTTTATCTGATTAGATGTCGTAATTCCCTATAGATTTTCCGTGACGCGATATGAACGAAAGATCATAATTAAGTCATGTACGTATCCAATTTTATTCCAATCTCATGTTCAACCTTCGAGAGTCGACCTTATTTTCTTCCTCTCGCGATTCAATTCACAACAATGTAGTCAAAGTAAATATTTAAAAACGCCATTAACGTATTCACAACACAAAGGAACCTCTTCCCGGTTTCTCCAATCAGACACGAGAAGTTGCGCGGGAGGTCCGGAACTTCTTACGAAGGGTGACGAAGTTTGGCAGCTCGAGGAGGGTGGCCGGAGGTGCCGGAGGGCACCAACTTGACTAAACCGCCTCCTCATTGTTTGCCCGAAGCTCGATTATGGGTTAATAACGTTACTGTGACCCTCTATGCCTTGTCTTACACGGCGTACACATCTCGGCGGTTTTGAGGAAGACCGCATTTGCTCGCCGTGGCGTGGCCGGTGCATAAAGGAGTCGATCGGCCGATCCAATTACCGACTAGCTGTTTCTCGGTTCGTAGCTCGTTAACGAGTAGAAGAGGCAGAGCTTAAGGTGAGTTTATAAGACTTCCCGCGCATCTCAACCGATGGGGAAACGTCTGTTTCAGTGACCGCACCGATCATTCTCAGGGCTCGGGTTACGTCGGAGATTGCACGCAAGAAATAGGCGCGATCGCACTCGCGCGCAGGTCTTCTCCACGCGCTCCTTCGAGGGAATTGGGAGACGTCGGCTAAGATTTCTTTAAGCCGGCGAACCGCGATCCGCCTTCATCGAGACTTCTTTCGGTGGCTCAGTGTCGTCGTAACATACCGCAGGTAATCGGATTATCTAACACCACGCGTCTTCTTCCTTTACTTCGTTAAAAATATATCGATATTGCGGCGAAAATCCGAAAGCAAAGTTGCTGGTAATATCGTTACTTGATAACTTGGGAGAGTTACCGCTGCTGGAAAATGAGAAAAAGTTATTGTCGTGTAGTTAAAAAAAAAAAAAAAAAGTAGAAAAAGAAGAGAAATAGAAAAATACTTTATTACATTTTTTGAAATGAAAATTATACAGACCATAGAGGTCTCTCAGAGCGGCCGTAGAACATCGTTTAAACCAATTACAGCGTCGAATCCAATTCAATTAAGAACGTCAAGCGCCCGCGTTTTGAAAGACGCGTTATTCTGCGGTAAAATTTATGATGATAGCCGCTTAGAAACGGAATTAATCGAATAAAAACCGCTGTGGTGTATATTAGACGTTAGTTCCGATCTAATTATGCCGCACAGTGAAACATAACGCACGTAATTTACCGCCTACACGTTGAACGGCAATTAACGATCGTAAGAGAAACCGGTGCACATAAAACGCGAAGAGTTATCGAAGCGCGAACGCGCCGGGAAGTTTATTCCAGTTCGGCGAGACGTGACACGTCGTCGCCAAAAGGATCTACATAGGCCGCGACCGACCTCGGGACGGGCGCGCGAAAAATTACGGCGGATTGTAAAGAGGATTTTAACGATTCCCGTCTGGTCGGCCGGCACGCCCTTGTTGCCGCCGCTGCCGAAAACAACGAAAGCTTGCACTCGATAATTTGTGGCTCGCGAGCCACCGGCGTGGAACCGGCCTCGCTGTAATTACCAAGGTAAATAATGCTTTCCCGGCGTCCAATGGCGTAACTCCGTTCACGAATAAATTCGACTCTATATACGTGCCCGGGATGTGGAATGTCGCTTCGTCGCGCGCGCCGGTTCGCGCGCACTCTTCCCCCGTGCGTTCCCGCCGAACGAGAAAACGAAGAGATCGTTACGATAATCACGGATTCGTTTTTTGCCACGGAGATTTGTTCCGCCAGGGAGATTACATTTCCGGTCGCGTTCCCTAATAAGCTACGCTAAAGTAGTATCGGCTGATATATGGCATGCGCGAGAGCAAAACGCGAGAGCTATTTTTGGAGCGCGAGTTTCTGGCATCCTAGCGCGATAGTTTCGGTTTATACTAATTTCGACGCGCGCGACCTGTTTCGGTCTTTATCATAAATTCTTGAAGTTGATCGTGTAATTAATGAGCTGTGCATAATGTGCTTTATCACGTTTTGAGTAAGCGGAGTTGCCATTCCGCCTTTCACTGGTATTTTTGTGCAATACATCTCGCGATTTTATCTTTACGTATATCGCGCTTCTATTAATTATGAGTATACATATTGCTGTTGTCACAGTAAAACCGATAATTTATGACAATCCAGTATTTTAGTAAAACTTCTCGAGAGTACATTTTATTATTTGTATTAATTAATATATGGATGTTCTTTTCTCTTTGTCTCTCTCTCTCTCTCTCTCTCTCTGGTCTATGTATTTTCATAAAATGGTATTGCGCAGAAGGAAAGAGAGAAACAGGTTCCACTTTCTCAGATTAAGTCACTGCTTACACTTGAGAACGAAAAAGAACGTTGCTTCGTAATCTTGTCAACATCATAAGAGCACGAAACCTTCAAAAGATACATACGTTCGTATAAAGCTTTTGATTTGCTCCGTCTCGTGCATCAAGCTTCCTTCGCGAATTTGCAAGTAAGATATCGAGCTGGTGAAGGGATTAAGATTGCATTTATTATCCGCCACGCAGACTTCGGCCTTTCTCGCGCCGAAATTGTCTTGGCAGGCGTCCAACGTGGCGCGGATCGCTCGAAATGTTTGGCGAAATGAGAAAATAATCGAGTCCCATGTGAAATAAAGAAGAACCTGAATAAACTGCAGACCGACCGCGTCTTGAACGATGGTGCTGCGGGCGACGACGAATCGCCGTTTCGCTTCGCCTATGTTGATGATGCACGAAGAAGCGACAGACTTCCTTTTTCTCTCTCTCCGCGGTTCTTTCGCGTTTGTGTCTTTTCTCGCTTATCTTCGCCACTCGCCTTCCAGTTATCTCGCCGCTTCTCATTTGCTGTAAATGTCTTTCTTCAACAACCGTGGGGCACAACTGCGCCTCGATCGCCCGAAACCATACGACGGACGAGCGGCAGACGTGTTTTTCGTTCTTTGATCATCCGCGGCTCAACTGAATTAGAGATGAAGCCCTATGTCGCTGCCTCGACGGTTGTTCAATGTACACGCTCACTCGAATTGCTACGCCCAGCGAGACGCTTAATTTACAATTGCTTTCTTTCCCGCGCCTCGAAGACCGATCGCGCTTCCTGTTCAAGTTCGAGAACATTAGTTATACAAGCTAATATTTTTTCTTTCGACGTGTTGCTTCTTGGAAATAACATAAATATTTCTTAGTGCTGCATTTTAAGTAGTCTTCTAATACTTTTTTTTTAATGCAATATTTAAATTATCAAAATTAATAGTCTGGATAAAAAATAGATTTGTTGTTAAAAGTATCATAGAGAAATAGTAAAAGTGATAAACAAAGTATTTGCATATTTATATAAGACATGTAAAAAAACTCCGACGTAATTCTTAACTTCATGACCAAAAAAAACCAAGCATTTATGCTCAATGTTCGGGAAAATAAAGACGTTTGATCGTGACATATATCATGTTCTCATTATCGGGAAATAGCGCCGATTTCAGTGGGGAAAAGCACCAATTTGCGCCGAGTGCCGAAGTCCCCAGAGACATCGCTATTAAAAGTCTTTTGGACGTAATTGAGCTGAACATCGCAGGGGTTATCGGTGAAGAAGAACTCAAGTCAGTCATGCGACATATCAAATAAAGATATCCGCGTACGAATCGAATTTGTTATTTTTATCTTAATAATATTAGATGTGCGTAAAAGTCATAAAAACTTTAAAATATTTTTTAAAATATTTTCTTACATAAAATTAAAATTTATTTTGTCAATATTTAATGAGAAAATTGTGTGAGAGAACTAATGAACGTATTTTAACACTCGAACACCTTGTTGATATTTCTCTGTAAAATACTAGTAAAACGTTTTTTTTTCTCACATAACCCTATGAGTACTTCTTAGGGAGTAAAGAGCGTTCCTCTTGACATTCTAACGTAAGTACCGTGCTGTGCATTCACGTACAAGGGGAGCCTCCAATTTGCGCCGATGCCGGACGATCAGGGTCGCGTCCCCGCGGGTCGTGTGATTTGAACCTCGTTCTCGTCAACGGGAACAGAGAACGCACACGAGAACGAAAGAACGAGAGGCCAGCGTTAAGCCATGTTCGCGCGGGGAGCTCGTGGCGACGGCACGGGGATTCAATGAAAAGGCAATTAGCCGAATGAAAATGTAACACGAGACCGCACGTGACTACGAAATACACGGGGACGCCCTCTCCCTTTGGCGCCCGCCTCTTCGGCATTCGTGCATGCGTGCCGCGTAATTGTCACTTTGTCAACGCTCCTATCCCCGCTCCCAACCCGAGGGGCTTCACCTTGTCTGGCGTGAGAATAGAGAGTCACTTCTTTTAATTGGCGTGAGGAGCTCGGCGCGCGGAGGATCGGACGTAAAGAGAATGTACAGGAAGAGAAGAGAAACAGAAGAAAAAAACGAATAGCAAAGAGAATTGAAGAAGAGGGACAGAATCTTTCGGTCGCGCACGTAATGGCGAGTCTCGAGAAAAGGAGAAGGAGAGACCGAGTCACGAGGTTCTCCTCGAGGCTGCGGAGATGAAGCGTGAGGCGAGAGAGACGCCGCCGGGCTGATACTCGTAAAAAAGAAGAAATCAGGCATGATCGAGCATCTCCCGCGCTTTGCTGCTGGTTTCCCCTTCGAAAAGAGCAGCTCCGACACAAAGAGTTCTCTCGCGAGTCGTTACTATGCCGCGGTTCTTCGTTCTTCCTTCCTTCCTTCCTTCCTTCCTTCCTACTTACCTTCCTTCCTTCCTGTCACTTCCTAACGATGTATTTCCCGCTATTGGTTTTCCGCGCGAACAATGGCCAGAAGGGCGAACGAGAGGCGTCGGGAAAAAAAGAGATCCCGACGAGGGAGAAAGGCACAAAGAAAAGAATAAGTAGATAGCGCACATCCTCGTCTCATCCGCCAGGTTTTCTTTCTCTTCGCCTCTTATGTGCAAAGCAATAGAAACGGAGGAGATGAAAAAGGAGAGGAAGAGCCCGGAAGAGCGATAAGAAGATCTATCGAGGAGCAAGAAAGGAGGCAACAGGGCCGGATCAATTGGAGGTAATCCCTCGGGTAGAGTCTCCCGCTTCGCAGAGCATGAAATTCTTCCTGTCTCGTCGCTGCACGGGCCTGCTTCAAGAGTGGCCCTCTCTCTTTCTCCTCTCGGTTTCTCACACGCGTATTCGGAACTGTATGGGTAAGCCCGAAGATGCACGTACACGTTCTCGACGCCGTGTTGTCCTTCTCTTCTGCCCTAATCGCTCCTTATCCGCCCCCTCAGGCCGTGCGGGGGATGCGCGCCTTGATTCGAGCCAATTACACCGGCGGTTCACAATTCAATTTCAACCTAAAGAGCGTCGTCCCGCTCTACGGATCGCGACTCCGCGACTATCGATTATCGATCTTCGCCGAAAGAGAACTTTCGTCGGAAGAACACAAGAGAATTATTATATACGAATGGACGGATAGCAATTCATAATTATAACGTGAAAATACAGTGAAAATAATTCTAAAAATTACCAAAAATTTTTTATTTTGAAATTTAATTCTAAACTTTTCTCGAGAGATAATTTTGTCGCTGCAATTAAATAGATCAAAGTTGCTGAATCAAGCGGAATATTTTAATCTTTTCGTGTGTGTATCAATTCCTCTTGAAGGTAGTAGCATTTTTCTCGCGAGTCAAGTCCAGGCAGAAAAAATTGTAGGTGCTCACTCGCGCATTTTTTATCGGCATGCCAAAATTGATCACCGGCAATTTTTCCGTCTTTTTATCTTCTTCTTGTACTATCTCATCCGCTCGTTCTCTTTGTCCGATCGCAGAACGAAGGAGTGAAAAAATGAAGAAGCGCGGATGAGAAGAGATGGCCGGGGGAGCGCGATGGTCCGAATGAGTATCGATGATTCGAGTCGCGTGGGCGAAACCCCGCGCCTCTTTCCGTCTCGTATATCGCATCGCATTGTTTCTGACACCGGAGATTTATATTTGCCGCCACGGCCGACCACTTTTTCCGCCGATTGAGCTCATTGTCCGCGAGACGGTCGTGATTAAGAGACGCGTTAACGAGCCGCATTGAGTCGGCAAAGTGTGCGCGAGCACGAAAAGCCGCGCGCACTCCGTTTCACGGAAGATCGAAGATTCATTACGCTTACGTGTAACCGATCGCGAAAAAACGGAAGGACATAGCCGTACGTACGTAACGGCGCGGGTGCCGCAGCCGCTGCGAATGACCGGTAGCGTTCGATAAATTTCTCGCGAACGCCATCCAGCGTTCCGTTTCTCGATTTATAGCGTTTAACGGGACGAGTGTTTTCGTTGGATATAGAACCGCACGCGCGTCATGCACGGCCGAGCAATCCAACAAACGTATAAAAGGTAAATCGATCACCGTTGTTCGTTTACTCGTTTTGGCGGATTAATCGAACGAATACTTGCTCGTTTTGGTTGGCCAGTTGCGCGACCTATTATTCGTTTTGATCAGCCGAGTCAGATGATTAATTTCTTGCCCGCTCGCTTAGCCGCACGCGGAAACTTCATTACAGATAAATCATGATAAATTTTTATCCATCATTAAAATGTTATAATACATGGCAGAGGTATACATAGATGAAGATCAGAGGAAATTAAATTTTATCAACTTCAATTTTTAGAAAGAGAATAGATGTTATTAATGGATCTTTAAATATGATTTTATTTATGCAACAGTTTTGTGACGAAAAGTCGATAAACGTCACACGCGAACGCGTTTCCACACGAAAAGGAATGTTCTCAATTAAAACGCAGACATGTGGATGTCACGCGCTATCTGAAACGGAAGTTAGCCGATGGAGACGAACAGACGAGCACTAAAGCTTAAAGGAACGATTTCATACACGAGGTGGTAATCTACAGGATGCTTTGAAGACAACGTGTGGTTCGAATTAAATTTCTCGCGGCGGACTTCCGTTAAAACCGTCCGTAGAGGAGACTACCGAGCGCGGCGCCAAGAGAAGATAACATCGGGCATCGCACGTGTTTTCATTTTACGTGTTGTACTTGCGCATCCCCGTGTACAACTGCCAAGAATATCTCTGTGTCATGCCTGCACGTTCGATGCCACGCAGGAAGAATCTCGGTGAATAGAACTCTAGCTGCATTTTTTACGCCTCAATACTATGACAAAAACAATTACGCAGAAAAAAATATCGCTTTTTAATAGACACGCATACGTATTAGTGTTTTTTTAAGAGAAGATAATTTTGCCATAGAATTTTCATACTTTTCTTTATTAATTTTTTTAACTGATGTTAAGAAGATTTTTACAATTATAAAAAACTTGAAGTACAGATTTGTTCGAAACATTTGTGTTCATTAATTTATCAGACATATTTCGAGAATTGCTCTGTATAGCAATCGATTAACATTCCTCGTTGCTCCGCAACGGGTAAATATCGTGATGTAATTAAATTTTTAATAAATTCTTAACACGAATGTCATATCCGACGCAATAATCTTTTGCGGCATACAAAATAATTCACGTGTACGTGGAAACGAAGTGGGTCTCTTCTGCGAAGCTATTGTCGTGACGACAAAGCCGCCACCCGGCGCAACGCCGGTACTTGGAGGATCGACGTTAAGGAGTCGACGATAGATCGTCGTAGTGACGGAGAGGCCGGGAATTTCGCTCGTTGAATATGGAGAGGCCAGAGGCCTGTCGATCGCCCCTAAACGACGTGCATTCAAGCTCGCGTCCGTTGTCATGGAAATCGAAGAACGCCGACTTCGTAAGGACCCGTTGCGAGAACGTGACGGCGTCAACGCGTTCTCGTACAAAAAAAGCCGCGAGATTTCGGTCTTCCGATATCTGTCATGTGCCGTAAGAAGTGCGGACAAAGTCGATATTTTGTACAGGATTGTCGGCGGCATTGTCATCCAAAGCAAACACGAAATCTCTTGAATCTGAAGATTCTCAACCGCGATAAAAATTTTGTTGTATGTTAAATAATAAAAAAAAAAAAAAAGAATATAGAGGGTTAGTAATTCTGCTTATCTTAACGCGTTAACACAATCGCCCTCCCCATTCGAGCGACAAAAACCAGAAACCGCTGTCCTTTCGTGCATTTAGCGAAAGTGGCGGGTGTGTTCGTCGAAACCGTATCCCGCTTTATCTGGACCTTCAGACCGGAATGAACTTAATCCGTAATCTGCTTTCCGGGAAAATCACATTCGCAATCAGGGTTGGTGGGCATATCAAAAAGATTCGCGCGTGAACGACTCGGCGAGCAATTACGTTTCTGTCCGCCCGGGATTCTCTCCGCGTCCGAGCTCAGCCCTTAGGAGCCGTATAATTTTGCGTGTTCTCGGAGAACCGAAAAAAGTAACCTTCTAATCTTTCCCCTTCTACTCCGAGATGTGCTTCAGAGGCAAGATATTCGCATGTCAGTCGAAAAGCAACCATGTCGTGTGGTTTGAAAAACACATATCACGCTTTACCGGGGATATATTATGGATATATCTGCTTTCGCACACGCGATCTTCTTTCGTCACGACGTACGATATCCCATCCGACATCCCTTCTTCATAGGGACCGTCGCCTTCTTGTCAAATATTGACCTTTCAATGCGCGCGCGCGGGGGAGAAGGATGCGCTCTGTCTTTCTCGTTCTTCATTTCTCTGTCTCTTGACATGAACATATCGAAATCGCGTCTCGCGGAAAGAAATGAGATTTCGTCACGGATCGGAGCTCACATCGGATGCAAAAAAATAGCAAGGGCTCGGGAATACCTTTCTCTGAGCCGGGATTTTTCCCGCTTTATTCCGACGTGAGACACGACGGCGATATTATTGTCTTTGCAGCGGCCCTGGATATCGGTGAAATATGTAGCGGCGACTCTGCCGACGACACCTCATTAATTACGGCGGAACAAACGGCGCTGCAGGCAAAAATGATGTAAGATATGGTAGATTAAAAGTAGAACTTTAATTAAATGAAACGAAGAAAGAGTTCAAAAAAAGAGATTTAAAAACGGTCTCGCGATTTATAATGTCACGCTTCAAGCTAAGATGCAAGATCTCCCGTCGAAATTTATATCACGAGTATAAATTGCTTCATCTCTCAGTAGCTTGCCTACTTCTATTATTTAAGAAGAATTCCCGAGATCGGCGATTAGAAAGTTTCTTCCGCGTGAGTCGAGAATTTACTACTGTTACCTTTCTGATTATCTCGCGGGCATTAAAGTGAGTCACAAAAATCTGAATAGCAGATTGAAACGCGCAGATTCATCGAAATTACGCTCTCCCGTACTTAATTTCATGATCGCGATCATAAAACGGAATCACAAGCGAATTAACAAGCGTATTATCGTCCTGCTGACTTTTACGAATTTTCGTAACACTAACAGTCCCCTTTCGCGCAGTCGTTAGGTACGCCACCAACGAGGGTGACTTACCCAAACGTACGCAAACTTGTTAATTGCCGATATAAACACTGCAGTTTCCGGGGCTGGCGCCAGAGACGCGGGGCGTTCGACCCTGTCGTCAAAATTCTCCCCCAGCGCGATTCTGGTTTTATAACATCAATACGCACGTTTTACAGCGTTCTCTGATGAGCTCCGATCGGCGGAGTTAGTCTACATAACAGGCTGCTCTCTTTTTTCTCTTTTTTACACCGCCAGCGAAAATCCGATTTTTTTTACAACCCAGAATTTTATCATAAAAATTGGCGATGTTATTTGCATAACGCGAAGGATCTCGTCTGTCTACCGTATCTTCCAAAGGAATATTCCAAATTTATATCGGAACTCCATATACATATTTCGATATTCTAACCGAACAGCTCATCCGTGCGCGCGATCAATATCTTTATTTTCAACTATATTGCACTATCTTTTACTGCGATCGCAAAGCTTCTCGCGAATAATAATCTCCGACGTTTTTAGTGGCGTTCCTTGTAATTCCAGTTGACAGTTTCCTCGCGATAAAGTAGCAGTGGCATTTGTAGTCGACCATAATAACGTCGGACATTTCCTTATAAAAAGTTCTGAAACATTTACGTTAGCTTTTATTGTTATGGCATCCTTTTTTTTCATAAAACAAAGAAGTAATGTGATATTGAAGCTGTTGCCGTGATTGAAGTATAGGATATCGTGTTTAGCAGGAATAGCATCACTGTAAAATTATCCGCAGCTGGAATGGAGGATGTAATATGTATATGTAGAGCGTGTCAATATACATATATACTTCAAAAATTGTTTGCTTTTCATTTGCGTGATTCGGAATCTATAATTCGCGGTTCGACGTTGTCCATATATACACGCGGCGAGCGGGGATGAAACGGCGCATGCCTGAGCTCTGATATAACTCGACGCGTGCAACTCCCGCGTCAAGATATCCGTGCAGTAATTCGAATTTCAAACAGTCTAGCGAATTTCCATTGTGCTCGCAACGCGACGTATGTAATTGCTACGCTCGGATATCTGTAACTGGCTTGTTGCTGCGCTGCTGATTGGATGGCTCGCCACGCCGGGGATATATGTATGAAACCGTTCTCTGGCCGATTTCAACGAGATATCAGATTATTCCAATATGCTGGGGAGATCCAACTTTTTAACGATCTGTCGCGCGCAGTAACCCTTCCACGCGGAAACCAGAAAGTTTGTCTTGCAAAAGTTATCACAGCAGAGTTTTATACGGCGCAGTAGTTTTTTCTCATTGCGTTCTCTCACATTGCGCTCATTTTGCGTCATTATTATCGTAATTGGTTAAGTGATCTGTGTTAATGAAAGAGCACAAATCGATTATATAAATCGATTTGTCTATTTTTCCGAGAAATAGTAGAGACAGATTTATTCGCGTATAAACAAAACGCGAAAGATGTTTTCTTTCTTTCTTTCTGTTTTTTTTTTTTTTTTTTTACATAATAAGTGTCTTTTTTGGTATCCGAGACACACTGGCGATCTCATCACGACCGGTTTCATGAGACGAGATTTCTCTCCACGGAAAAGACTTGAGTTATTACATAGCTTCTCGTATTTACGACATTAGTCCGCGGCTAAATTGCTGTCCTCGATGCAATAATTTCTTTCCTCTCTTTTCTGTCCAGAATCCTCACTATTCTCTCACTTCCAACTCCATTTTCATCGTGCTCGCAGCCGCATGCCGCTCGGCTACCGTTTCCTGCGGGATAGCGAAAAATATCCATCCTTCAGAATTTGTTCTCTCTCTAAGAGAACCGAAGTAAAGTTCTCCCTTTAATCCGTATCTCGCGTTCACGCCTCGATTGTCAGGCTACGCGGCAATAGTTATTAAGAGAAACTTTGCCCTACGGACTTCTATCTCGCTCTCTCTATCTTTTCCCCTATCTGCCTATCCATCTCCGCTATCTGTCGCCTCCATCTCTTGCTTCTCCGCTGCTGCCGCCGCTTTGCTGCCACCGCTGATGCTGCCGTTGCTGCTTCAGTGTCTCCAAACTTTCGAACGTCTCAGGCAGACCGTGAAATCTGTCCCCGACGAAAATTCCAAGTAATTCGTCGACGATGCTCTCGCGAAGCCGGTCGTCTCAACGTCGCTCATCGTCGATTGAGTTCCCCAAACACGCACGTCTTCACCGTATATACATCTTCACTCGTCAAGCAGACAATCGGTCGTGATTCGCGCCTTCATACAATGCTAACTACCTTGGAATTCATGCGCGCGCTACGCGAATTGTTTCAAGTTACGCGCAGTTCGCAAGAGACAAGAGAGACAGTACGAGAGAACAAAAAGTTCGGGACGTCTTCCGTTAGCGCCGCTGGCGGATGCAATTATTCTGTTAAGAGGATTCGAATAAACACATTTCTCTCTCTCTCTCTCTCTCTCTCTCTCTCTCTCTCTCTCTGTCTCAGTAAAAGAAGGATTTCGAAATTACGCAAACTTCTGATGTTCTACGCGCACGACTCTAATTTCAGTATTCATCGAGTTTGTGTTACATTTATTTGAAGCGGAGAGAGAGATATACACTTCTATAATGTTAAATAATTCCGCGAATTACGATCGTTTGATCGTTCAGTGAGGTTAACGGTAATGTAAACGTTATGTAAACGCCGACCTTTATCGCGCGTGGCTCGATGATCGCGCGACGCGCGGCGACGATAAATATTCGTAAAGTCGCAACAATGATAGGGCAAGCCGAGACCGACCCACTCCGGTGACCGGCGATATCTAAGTGCGCCCTCGGATCCGCAAGGAGGTACGAAGGAGAGCTCCGTACGACCTCCGACCTCACATCGTAACCGGTTCGAACGAGTAAGCACTCGTTTCGTACGCGCGCATGTAGCAAGTATATAAGAGGGTTCCCGTGGGAACGCTGATCGGCGCACGAGCCGGAATATCCGAGAGAAAAGCGAGAGGAAAGAGACGGCCGCGAAAAACTCGAGGTGCTCGATGCACCTTGAAGAGACGGTGGACGGTAGTGAAAAGTGTCGCGTCACGTCGGGGCCGGGACAGGAGTTTTTACGTGGTGGCGGCCATTACCGCCACCGACAGTAGTGACAACGACGACGGCGAGGACGTTGGTGCCGATGTGCGCGCCGGTACTTCGGAAGTGAAAGTTTCACGAGGATGGTCGAGGAAAATTACAGTGAGAAAAAAAAAATAAGGAAAGAAAGAACGAGCACACAGGACACGACGTGTCTCTCGTTTCGAAGTTCGAGACCCCCGCCGCGCGCACCGTTCCACGATTACTCTCCTCTACTTCGTTGCTCCTTCTTCCGCCTTGTCCGTCCCATCTGCCAACTCCGGCAGGAAGAAACAAAGTTTATTCGTTTCGTGGCAACTGAGACTCTCGCTCTCTTTCTCCATCTCTCGTTTCTTCCCGCCGCGTAAAAAGGTTTTCGAGAAGCTGTAAAAAACACGATTAAACGACGAGTACAATGTAACTGCTCGTTGAATGTGCGCCGAAGTAACTTGGAAACTCGCCGATCGTGTGGTCTCGCGCTCTATACTTACTCTGAACCGCTAATTTAAACCTCATCCCGAGCAAGCCATGCTTTCTTCTCCCTCTTTTGATCATTTATTCGTTTTTCTTTCTTTTATAAATTGTACTTGTTGAGATGGGAGGAACGAACAATAGCACACAGAGCGACGAGCGTAAAGCAAACTTGCCCACATCTCGCTTTGAGAATGAATTTCCACTATTCGCTACTTCTGATTGACAAGTAAATCGCAATCACGCGCGCGAAGCCTCGTTGAAACGTATATGCAAAACACAAAGTACTATTGTATCATTCGCTACCATTACGACCGCGTCGGCCTCGCGGTCGGACCCGAAGGAGGGTACGTGAAAGAAACGCGCGAGGGACCAAACTCGTCGTGGCAAAGGGCGATCCGGCAGATCGTGCGAGGCATTTGCGTACGGCGAAAAACAATTAATGGGCGCGGTATATCCGACACACTTGTAAGCGAGAAGGGTACCTGGCACACACGACACATGGCCCATTACGAATTAATGTAGCATTTCACGGCGAATTAATTACACGAAGCGGAGTTTCTCTCGAGTGCCCTCCGTGAGCGAAAGAGTCGGGCCAAGCCCCGCTGACTCACCGTGGTACGTACTCGAGTACCAAATCGTTTTAATGGAACAACTGTTACCCGTTGAACGTGCGCAACCTCCGACCGACCGACCGAACGGACGTAAGTAGTCGCAGCGGCGTATTTTTTGAGGGAGAATTGTTAAGTAGGTTTTGTGTGCACTGAATAACGCATGGAATCTGGAATTACACGACTTGAAACGAGATTCCGTTTATTCAGTTTTAAATCCAAAACAATATATTACCGAACCGAAAGAAAAAACTTGTAAAACTTTATTGTTACTTACAGCATGTAAATAATGGCCGATTAAGTTTTGACACACCTCGGACAATATATTATTAAATACCTACTCTGAGCAAGAAACCTAAAAATTAATAATGCGCCAGTTAAGCTTGTTACTAAGCTTTAGAGGCGCGTCGAGTAAACCCGAGAAAAATGCGAAGAAGCGGACAAGAACCTGATACCATAGGAGAAATGTACCACTTAAGCGTACACGTACCGCGCGTCTGCGAGAACTATTTTTCAGTTTAACATATATTCTACGTTTCGTTAGACACATATAATATGTTAAACTATCTAAACAATATATTACGTTGCTGTGAAAATTTGCGAGTTCGGAGTTGCGAGAAAATATATTTTAGATGTCTGTGTGTGAAAACCGAGTCACTTGAATCTATTAAATATAGTTACTGTCCAAAGAGAAAAAGAGAGAGAACATATGTTATTAATATTTCAAAGACAAATGTTTTCTCTCTTCAACCTAAAATTACAGCAATTTTACAATTATTAATATAAATTTCTATTCGCTAAATGGATTTTGTTTCAAATGACATCCGTATAGTTAAAAGGATTAAAAGTGATGAATTTTTGACTTTATTTCGCACGACGAGTGTTTACACGTTGCAGATTTTATTTCTTGCGGGACGCAACTCCGGCGGGAGCAAAAAACAAAAAACAAAAAAAAAAGAATGACGGGACGCGCGACCGCTAAATTTCGGCAAACGAAATCTCGTAGGTCGTGTATCGTGCGCGCTCCGCAACCCTCGCGCCGTTTCTCGTTCGATTTATGACGCAATCAGATACCACGGCGCACGGAACTGACCATAAAACATGGGAAACTACGTTGTCACCCAGTGGTAGTGGTACAGTCTCGGTCAGAAATCATCGTGCCGATTCTTTCACATCCTTTTTCTCCTTGCCCGCGCGTAACACCGCGCGGTCCTGAAACGCGAAATAAAAATTATTGCGCGCGGAGCCGAACGGTCGCAATGGATTAATTATTCCGCGTTTAATAGCCGACGATAATTTGTGCGACTTCGCCACTGTGCGCGCGGAACAATGTACGTTTGCACTATGTCATCGCGGTGTTTTTCGCACTCCACTTCGTTTAGGTAACGTGTAATCGTAAAATAATCATCGATTATATCGAGTTCTCCAAACTATATTGCGCAGGAAAAGTACTCAGCCGCGTGTCTGTCGCGCCTCTGTCTGGATTTTGACGCGATGCCATATAAAGCACGTCGCCGATACACGCGCGACGCACCTGTCACGTTCGTCGAAACGTCCATAAAAATGAGCTGCCATTCCGACCGTATAATCTCGAGAACGACATCTGTCGTTTAAATTACCGCGTATATTTTTGTCAAAAATCAATACACGTCGCGATTGCTTCTCATCGCAACGACGCGCTCGCGACTACGTGAATAACAAGTAAACACAACGAGATTACAGACGTCGAAGAGATCGTTTTTGCAGGAATGATCGAGCGGAACGCGTTCGAGTGTTTTCTTTCGACAACGGGCACGCACACGCTCGATAACTCCGATCGCAATTCGATATACGAATGATTGGCGTGCATCGAGTTACGCGCGCGCTCGCGCGCAGTTTTTTCCCCCGCGCGATTTTTTTTCTCCTATCTCCGGAAATGCTGTGATGCCTTTTTTTCGGATCGCAACAACTGCTATGATAGCCGCGCCGTCGAAAAAAAAACAAGATCGCAGCGTCACCGAGTTTTTAATTCGATCAGCGTGACTCACGGCGTGGCTGTATGCCAAGTGAAAATCCATAAACCGTTCTGAGCGTAGTTTTGTCGTGTCGGATGAACGACTACCGGCACGGCACACACGACGCGCGGCGCGACGGGAAAACCGACGGTGACCGAAAATCGAATTATTGCGCTACGGGCGATAAACGTCCGTTAGCTCGTCCCGCGTTGTTCGTTTCGATTTCGATTAATCGAGCAAGGCGCCTCGTTCGACGCCCGGCGTCGTTGCGCCGCTTCGCCGTCGCTGATATAGAAAGAGCGAGGGAGAAGTGGAGAGAGATAGAACGAGAGACCGAAAGGGTCACACGTGGCATTGTAACCGGCAGTAGAACGGAATAGATTGGCGTTCGCGTGGCAGTTCCAGCAATTTGTTTAAATTGCGTTTCCGGTTAAGCTGCAATGGACTGTGGCTGCGTGCGAATTATACCGCACGAGTTTGCACACGTTTTCGATATATAGCTTTTCCTTGCGCTGCATATAACCAGTTCTTGTTCTTTTGTCAATACGCACGCTAGAAACTCGCCGATTTTCTTGCGTTATTTCTTTTCTCCCGTCGAAAGTAAGCCACTTTACTCGTCGAGGATTTTCTTTCCCTCGCAAATCTAATTTTCCAGCAATATCCGTCTCGCGCTTTTTCTTCCATCTTTACAATGAATATATTGAATAATGATCGTTTCCAGAGCATTCTCTAAATTTTTGTGATGCAAATGACACGACGACCACGCCGATTATTAATCTTCGTCGATCTTACCGCCCGAACGTCATTATCATTCTTATCGCAAAAGATTAAAGTCCCACTAAAGAATTAGCGCTGAAGGAGGTTTCATCGCTTCGCTCAGTCGCATAAATTACATCCCCCCGCAAGATAAACAATGGAAAATTTATGACAGCGCGGTAACGACCACGATGCGCTCCCGGTATTTGTCTCGGTTTTTAAACGAAGAACAAAGAAATATCAAAGATGCACGCAAAAAGACGGATTGCAAAGAACTATCTGGTTTGAATACCTGACGCAAGCATTCAATCAGCAAGCACGAGGTAGGCAAATAATAACGAGCGGCGTGCCGCTCGTGCGCGAAATAATTGGAGACGTGCGGTTAACTGCATAGGTATATATACAAGTTGGCCAGCGCCGAGAACTTTATACGCTCCATGGAGAAGTTGTAGAACGATGGGTTGCCTAACGAACCAAAGTTCATTCCTGTTGGCCGACGGACGCGCGAAACAACAGCTTTCATCAGCTATAGCGCGCGCTCGCGCGCGCGATTCCAGACGTGGCTAGCATGGGAAGAAACGCACGCACGCAAGCACGCCCATTGCACATTCCCCGTCAAAAAAAGAAAAAAAAAAGAAAAACGTTCGGAGAATCGACGACCAGGCAAAACGAAGACGAATCGCACTGTTCGCGTCTGGCGAGAACTCGCCTCAATTACACGATCATTCTTTCAACGGCGCGTATAAATATTATACGCACGACGAGACTTACATGCGCGCAAATAATTCGTGATTTCCCGCAACAGATATCCCGCGGATTTGAGCCATTAATTCGCCCGGACTAAGCAAAGAAGTAAGAAACGAGGAACGATCTGTCGCTGCGCTTCACGTGGGACGGTCGACGCGAGCTTACGCGTGTAAACGGCATTTACGATCGCACGCACGTCCGTCCGTCGGAAAGGAAAAAGAGAGGGCGAAAATCGTCGTCGACGCGCCCGTAAATCTTCAAAGTGCCGTCTCGCGCCTCGATCGTCCCGATCGATCGTGATTTAGGACGAACGGTCGCGTGCGTCGCGTGACTCCGGCATTAACGACTCGCCCGTGTGCAAAAAGTCGATCGTGCACTCAAAGCGGATATTCGCGAGACAAACGCGATCCTTGGATATTTATTGCTCTCGTCCCGGATAGTAATTTCTACGATCGTGTCGACCACTTTCCTCTTTCTTTGTCTCTCAAGACGATCGGAGTCGTTGCTCGACGACGAACGACGTCGGTGCATCTGCCGCTGAGAAAAGAGCTTCACGAGCTTTACTGTGTACCGCCTTATCACCGATACGAACTGCGCCGCGCCACGATGGAAGAGCCACCATGACTATATTCATTCACCCCTTCCGTTACTGCCGCTTTACTACCCAATTCGCCGTGGAAGGAGCGCCCGGGGGGAATTAAGTTCGTTCCTCTTCGGGAATCTCTTGGAGAATTTGCCCTCGTCATCGGTCCCAGGAGAACCGGAAACGATTCTCGGAGCTCGAATGCGCGCTCCTTTCCTTCGCGCGCACCACCTCTTCCCAATCGTTTTTTGGACGAAGTGGATGAAAACGGATTAGGAAAAAGTATTCTACTTCAAGAGAGCGAAGGCGCCGAGAGCATCATGTCAGTTTCGTACGTATCATTCTAGAAGACAGTATCTAACCTCGAATGTGTGTGTGTGTGTGTGTGTAAAGCGTTTCAAAAAATTAAACTACGGCGAAAAATAAGGATATATTTTCGAAAAAGCTATAAAAAGAAAACTCTGGAAAACACATAAAATTATAAACTAAGTAAAACTAACAGCAATAGAAAATTTAAAGAAGGAGAGATACGAAACGCAAATATAATTAGAATTACATGTATATACGTGTGTGCTAAATGCGGTGTGTAATCTTCTGACGAGTATTTAATACTTCTTCTGCCGTAATTACGCGGCAGTAAGGTTTGCGTATTTTTATTTTAGGAAAACATTACGGCGAGGGCGTATAACGCAAAAGTAGGCGAGCAATTTTTCAAGCCGCTAATTACATCAAGATTATTTCGTTACCATTGCAGCAAAAAATGATACACGTGTCCCATGCTAAGCCGCACTATTCAACTCGCCTCCCACTCGAAGACTTAACATACAATCACGCGGCGCACCCACGCCGCGCGCAACGAGAGATAATTTATTTCAATAAAAATTAATTAATTCAACGAAACGTAATCATCTGCATTTTACGACGAGATTAAAGCAGTTTGCTGGTGATGTTAATTATTTCTCATTTCTCTCGTGCCTTTTCACTTATTAAAGATCGGAAAAGATATACGCGTAATCATCATCGCGTCACTCCTCGTTTCCTCCGCTGTCAAAAAACGTGATCGACCTGCCGCACGGCTGCACGGGAATTAGCATTAATTAACCTCGCTGCGCGTGACGCGGATTTGGAGGCGTTTCGCCGCATGGATGATGGAAGCTCGAAAAACTGGAGAGCAGAAAAACGCGCGGGCACTAATAATTAATCAGAACAACTTTACGCCGGACGAAAAAACGCGTTTTTCCTAACGAGCCTCGCCTCGCAACCGACATGATAGGGCACCGAGCGCGGCACACGTCGGATTGTCTTTTTTCATTCATCTCCCGACAACCAACGACGGCGAAACACCGTCACGCAAGTGTCGCGCGGTCCGTGCGGAATCGAGCAAAGAGCGACTGTGGCGACCGCTCGTTAGAATCGCGCGGCGTGATGGAGTTTTGTTTCTCGAAACAAAGGTGGAAGAGAGGAGGAAGCACGATCGTCGCCGTCGTCTCTCGCACGCGCGTTTCGCACAGACACAAGCGCGAAACTACGTAATTTCGCGCCTGGCTAAACAGGTGCTCTCGTCGTACGAGTTCAAATAAAGGTGAAAAGCGGTGCTTCGCGATGTGCGGCCGGCTTCGGCCGACGTGATGCGGCGCGGCGCTCCTCCGCCTCGGGCGACTTTTCTCCCATCCTCTCTCCCGTGTATCTCACCTCACGTGTGTGGCCATTTCCGCCGTGAAAATTCGACGGACGCGAACCCGGACGCAATTAAATTTCACGCGACGTAAACTCGACGCGATCGGTCCTTGACCGCTGTCTCGCGCCGAGTTACAGCAACGTTCGTCAGAAAGAGAATAGTGTTTTCCGGGAAACATACGTAGGTAGAATATATGTATGTATAATCGCGAACACAGCAATCGCGGCACACAAACTCGAGGAATAAAGTTACTAATTTACATGAAGAAAAAAGACATCGGCGAATACACGTCTCGAATTGCTTGGTTAATGCAACAATATAAACAAAACGGTTTTCTTCATTTTTAGTAACGCAGGGCCATTAAGATCGTAGTTTAAGTATTATACACAGTAACGAGAAAATGCAACGACAACAGTCTTGATGTTTAAATAGAAAGCTCGTTTCACATTTTTAGTTTTCTCTTTCAACACACACGCACTCTGGCATACCAATTACCGGTTGTCTGATATAGCTACAAGGTAATAAACGGGAGAGAAATTCTTCATATTTTTTTTCTGACAGATTATATTCCATTAGTGTTTCCTTCGTGTGTCACTCTCGAAGCGAAGTGTCACGTCTCGCGGAAAACCGATTCGAGAGCCGATCGTAGGAGCGCATTTCTTAAAAAAAAAAAGGTTAATTGTTAGTAAGGCTCTCGAGACAGCTTCTAGCAGCGTCAATCCGCTCTCATTCGCCGTTTTTCTCCGGGCTCTGTTCTCGCGCCGTTCACTTGTCGCGCTCCTTCGTTTCGGACGAGCGAGGAGAGACGGCTATCTGGACATCGTCGAGTGGTTATAATTAAAGTTTCGCTAACGAGAATCCGTTCGGCCTGCGATAACGAGGTCTTCGATTTAAAGAGAACCTCCGGGGAACGCGGCAAGCGAGAGAAAGAGAGAGAGAGAGAGAGAGAGAAAGAGAGAAAGAGAAAGAGAGAGAAAGAGAAAAGTGACACGGAGTAGAGCAAAAGCTGGAGGAGGGAAAGAGGATCTTTACTACCTGCTCGAGCGACGCGTGTGCGCGCATACATTTGTATACGTACATATGAGAGGCAATGTGCCTACGCAAAAAGTAACGAAAAAAAAGAAGTGTATTCATCGATGAAAAAAAGAGCGGAACTCACTCTCGCAGAGGGAGACTCGCGTGCGTCTACTTCCCCCATCTCCGCATTCGATTGGTCGGTTAATATTTTATTCAGGGCGGAGTCGGATTTGCATACGTAGTGGGGTTCTCTTTCTCTTCTGCTATTCTTGTTTTCCGTCTCACTTCCTCCTTTCGAGACGCGTGCATCTGCCCGGGACATAATACTTGGATGATACTGCAGTATCGGAGAGAGCGAAAAGTGCATCTCGATCCGATGCGTGTTTCAATTTTAGTCTCCGCAAATGCCGATCTTATGTTTACAGAGAGAATCTCAATAAAGATCTTTTTATATACGTACTATAATACGTACTTGGCTACAGAGAGAGAGATTTACAAGAGCGCGGAGAACGCAATAATAATACGCGCGCTATAATATGACCGTGACATATGCATAAGCGGCGGCGTCTGTGTAACAAGTCTGCTCTATTGTATAACGGCGAGGCGCAGAGCAAAAGATTAGTACGAGTTAACGCGACATTTCCATACCGCAATGTAATATGCATGAGAGGCATATTCCATTGCAGCATCTGCGGTCCAAGTAACGAAAGCGGGTCACCGATGTTTCATGTGTGGAACGTAGTTTACTTTATGCGCCTTCGTTATAAAGCGCCGTCAAGCCGCAACAGTAATTTCTTAACCACCGGCTTTTACATCCATCGTAATATTCATCGTAGGACCTTGTTAATTATGTTTCGAATCCTATCCTCCTCCGAAGAACGTTTTTATTAAAACAAACATATTAACGATAAAAATTCACATGCGAGAGTTTTCAATAACACGGCGAACAATAATTTAAACCAAATGCAGGACTGGATTATCGCAAATCCCCAGTATAAAACCTCCGAATAGGACATCCAATTAAACTGCGTGAATTTATGGCGGTTCGAAAACTCGTGAACAATTTGACTAAAGTTTATCACTGACTGCCAATTAGCCGCGCTTACACCGTGGAACGCTTTCACCGCTAGAGGCGACAATACTCGCGCGCGCGTTACATCGAGGGAAATAAAAAAAAATAAAAAAAAAACGCAGGTAAAAAGCACAAAAAAAAAAGAATAAAAATAAAAAGAACATTGCGCAAGGTTCCGGCGGAACGCATCGCTAATTAGTCGATTACCGTTCGCGTAAACGCTTTCACGTACGCCGATCGTTGCGTTCTCGGACTGCAAAGCCTCCGGCGCGCCACGCACGTAATCTGATCACGCGCGGGGAGCTGGTAACGCGCCCGCAAATACTCCTCGTCACGTACCAGGGCTTAAGGCTGGGATACGCGCCGACCCTGGGATGCGCGACACAGCTCCGGGTTCGCGAACACGACCTCGTGCAAAATATCGCGAAACTTGGCGTCTGTCTGCGTGTTGGGCTGCCACCCTCGGTGATGATGGCGATGGTAGTGGTAGTGATGGTGGTGTGGGCAACGTCGGAACGGCAAACGTTGCTCGTGGAGCAACGTTAAAAGCGTTTTCGGACGGCGAAAGAGACACGAATGCATATTTATGGGAATCAACGTCACGCGACGATCAAATCGTCAGCGTGTTCGCTCGAACCGGTATGGAAAAAAAATTAAGGAGATTACGCGGTTTGTTTGCGATGCGTGAATGGAGACGGCGGCGGAAAAAAGGGAGAAAAAAAGAGAGAATGAAATGCGCGACCGATAAATCTATCACTTGATAGTTCGTTCGCGGGAAACGTGATATGTATAACGTTATCCAACAACGTGCGGTGCGCCGCGAATACGAAGAGCGTGCGGCGAAACGTGCGCAGATCCGAGAAAGAGCGTTTAGTGTTTCAGTGAAAATGTATCACTATATCGTTATATAAAGGCGCGATAACCAAAAAATAAAAGAACGTGGGCGAATCGATGTTGCTATATGCGCATTATGAAATACGAGGTGTTATATGCGAGAGAATGACATATATATTAAAAAAAAAAAAAAAAACATCTTTTTAATTTATTTTTGTTTTCTGAATTTCTCTGTGTTAATATCCTCGTAAATTTTTCAGATAAACCGTATCGCAATGTGCGATGAAAATCGCGAAAGCGGATCTCACGCGCGACCAGTTTCTTCCAGCGCGTGAAAAAAAATAAAATAAAATAAAATAAAATAAAATCCACCGATAAAGGCGAATGCGCGACAAAAAGTCGTGTACAAGCCGATTCTTTCTAAGTTCACTTCTTACTATCCTTTCGTCCGTCTCGTTCCGCCCTTTCTTTTCGAGCGCGCGATGTCTCGCGAGTAAGTAGTATCTGAATACATGTAGAGTCTTGTCACCGAACAGCAGACTGGTTAGAGGAGGCGCTTATCGTAAGGAGGGATCTCTCTGACAGCCGCCAATTAAAACATGCTAACGAGCTGCTGATCCTGCGATATCTCGAAGCGGGGCCTAATTAAACTCGCGAAAGAGAGAAGCCGATGGCGAGAGAGAAGACCGAAGAAAGAGAGAGAGAGAGAGAGAGAGAGAGTACGAGCGCGAGTGAGGTTCAAGGTGGGGCAGAGTAGAAGAGCGAAGTAGAAAAGGTGGAGGAGAAGCGGAATCTACGAGATCTCGGAGCATCTGTACTTATCCTCGATGAGCTTAACGACGATCTCACCTACCACCGATGAACCCTAATGACGCGATTTCCAACTCGAAGATAGAGTTCTCCAAGTGATTTATACGCGTGTATTGTACGCGATCGCCGTATTCAGCGATATACGCTGAATACTCGATGAGATCCAGAATATCGCGGCACTTGGAATTTCATTGAAATTGTATAAAAGAAAAAAAACAAGAAACGTTTATTGTTGTGTACACGTGAAACGTGTATACTTCAGAGTTGTATACATAATTTGTAAGCAAAATACACACAATGAGAAAGAAAATATTTTGCGTTGCGGCGAACGAAGAAATCTGCGGCACTTAAAGTTTTCTCCAAGTACCGGGGAATCCCTTGGCATTATCGTGCAAGATGATTTGTAATTCGTAGTACGACCGCGGAGGGGACGCTTCAGCGAAGAAATATGTATGAGTTAAGGAAGAAGAATAACATCTTTGCATTCGACCCTTCCTGCGTAGCAGGGAGAAATCGCTTTAGAGATCGAAACACGTGAGCTTAATGTTTCCGCGGCCCGTAATATTGCATCAATTTTACTTAAGGTCGCGTTGATTTTGTCGAGATCTCCTCACAAATATCGAGAAACGCGCGCGCGTTGAAAATAATTTATTATAATTAGAAATGGATTTGCAACACCAGCGCAAATGCGTGCTTCTCGCGCCACATGCTACAAATATATCGTTGAGCGATGCAATTAAGAAGTAATTAGGATGCAGCGCGAGGTTTTATAGGATCGCATGGATGTACGGAAGCGTAAAATGTTCTCGATAAGCGATACAGCAATAACAGCGATAAGAAACATTATCAGTCTCGTTTAAGGCATTATTGATTTCGTTGTCGTAAAAGGCACACCCGAATTGCAGCAGAATGATTAAGCAAAGAATAAACACAAGTGTTACTGTATCGGATAAGGTTCTCTCAGACGCAAGTTTATGCGAGGTGTTTCCGATAAGTTCCGGAGTTCCCGGTAACAACGATAAGTGCGCCTGTGCGCGTTCTCTCGACCTCGGCTCGCTGAAACCTCACGCGCTCATTTTATACGACGACATTTATCGCGAGAGCTTTCACGCTTTTTCATTAATGGCGCGCGATACACGTTTTCGCGGACGCGCACAATCGAGATCGCGTAATGGAACAAGGATTTTGTTAAAGAGCGACGCTCACTCCGGTTACTTTGCAGATGTATATATTTTATCAGCACTTTGCTCGTCGTTACCGCCGGCACGCATTACTTTCCCGGGTATTATCTCGAGAGTCCGCTGGAGCGCAGCGTCGCAACGCGGCGTAATCGCCTGGACGACGCTTTTTCTCACGTCTGGTGAATCGGTTTGTGCAATCTGCTGCTTCTTAGCAGATATCGGTTTACTACCGGTCGAACCCGTGGGTCCCGACCAGTACACAAACGGATGAGCGCGCTACGTTCCACGGAATATATCCGCGGATCCGATTCCCCTCCCGTCGCGTCGAAGCGATTCGAACGTCCTAGCAGTTTCGAAATGCAAGCGCTTACTTCCAAGCACTCAGGCAAGGTAATATCGCTAAGGCAGACGTATCAGTCTAACACGGAGTTCGTGATACCGTTTCGACGATGAGTATATCCCGCACGGGCGTGACAGAGACGGACGATGGATAGAGCGAACGGGGTTGCTCCGTTGCAAGAGCCGCCTGTTCTGAGTAACTGGAATCTCTATTTGCAGTAGGATTTTGGAACTAAGCCCAGGTTTGCTCAGACAGATGCAACCACTTGCCGTCCTTAATAGCATAGCTTACGCACCGGCCGCACTCTGAGGCTCCGGCCAACGTTGCGTGCTTCCTTTCATCCGCCGATCGTTTCACCCTTCGGGAAGAATGGAGCCTCGCCGCGCTAGGCTTGATTGTCGGGAGATAGACTCTTCGCTACCAATCGCGCCTCGGTGTGAGGGAAAAACATCTACTCTCTCTCTTTCTCTTTCATTTCAATCGCGCACTGCGCGTTCCCCCAAGATTGGGATACAGAGATTAAGTGCTTAAACGGTTATCCCAATTGCATTAATACCGCGCATAAGGACTGGACTAAAGTACTAATTACGACACGGAACTACGTGGATATCAATATTAATCTCTAACACAATACGCAGTATAATTAAGAAATAAAAAATAAAACAAAAAGCTGAAAATAGTTAGTTTATTACGATTTAAGAAGAAAGACTATCGTCAAATTGTCACCGAGAAAAATTAATTAACAGCATTTAAGCTGCGCTAAAGTATCGAAACACTGACAATGAGAAACGAGAACAAATCTCCATAAGCTTTTTTTTGAAAGTCGTTCTTGTCTTCTAAATATATTTAGACATACAAGAGCAAATCACTTTATTCAAACGCTAAAATTATTCCGCGTATATTCACATACATTGCAAACTATTGATGAGAAGAATGTATTATTTCAGCAGTAATTAAACTCGAGCCTATCCCGCTATCGCGTCGGGTATCGGCATCATGCGCTATCATCCGTTGCCGCTATCATCCTCGTCTCTTGTAATTTTGCATTTCACAATGCAGCAACTGATTAGAACGCCATACACCGCGGGCTCGCTCCATGTAATCATCGACGGTGCTTCAGGCGAATGAGGAGAGGCAGAAGGGGATGAGGTTTTACGCGAGTGCGCCATATCCGTGCAGCTCCTATCCGCACAATACCGCTGTAACGAGATGATTACAGGCGTCGTCGATGCTTTTGGGATCCTGTGGATCAGCAAGCCCTTCGTCTCCCACGCCTCACCCCGTTTCGTCACTGCACCCTCTACACACCAAAAATACCTTTCTTCGTGGTACGAAGTGCGCGTACGCTGGTAACAGATTTCCGTGTCTCGATTTAAGTGGACGCGTAAACGCCCCGCTGCTCTCGGCAACGGATTTCGTCGAATCTCCGCATCGGAGAACTGAACGGAGAACTGAACATTCGGTATTCCGGTTACGCGCGTCGTCTTTTCCGAGGAGAAGGTCTCGTAAAGGGATGATCTCCCGAGTGGGTAGTATTTGTAAGATGAAAGTTCCGACAGCTGTTCCCGCTGTGTAAACCGGGAATTACCGAGAGTTGTATGTTACCGCACAAAGTGCAGCTTTGCCGACGAAACATCGCTCAACCTCGGTAAAATGTTCTTTGCAACAAAAAGTTTATTATTCCCGTGATGACACGGCGATGTCTTTTTAGCAGCAGTTAAAATGTTTACAAAAAAACAGATGCAGTAGATTGACCAACTTTTTTACACGTCGAGTTTTTTTTTTACGAAGATCCATAAAGAACTGAACTTCCTTAACAGCTTTCAGCTGGTTTTAAAGTTGGTAACATGCAGCGCGGTTATGATAGATACCGATCACGTTCCTTCTAAGCGGACAGCTCAGCGAGGGCAAGTTAAGAGAGATTGATGGCGCGCGATGGCTGTCGCGAGAACTTGAGAATAAAACGAGAAGCCGTGCTTTGGGAGTAAGCGACAGCTGGCTCCAAGTTTCGTCGGAATCGACGGCGACGACCTGCACCAGAATCGTCGCAACTCACTCAGAACCCAGCTGACGTTACGACCCTCGCGAAGAGGATCTAGAGCTATACAACCCCCTTTTATATCCCTCCAAATGTCGAAGAGAGCCTACCTTCTCTACTCCGCAGCCGGTGGTACAAAATGGCAGGGGACTGTTTTTCGAATAACATCCGCCCTGTTTCCAATCCACTTTTCGAAGTTTATTCTACGAGCGCCTGTCGTCAAGTGGCGTCTTAGCGCTTCCCTAATTGCTTTTAGGTGTTATTTACGCCCCGGTGCAAGGTAAAAGTAATTTCTTCTACTAATTATCGCATCATCAATTTCTTTGGAATTTATCCGTCAGATCGATCGATTTCGTTCAACGAAAGAGAGAGAGAGAGAGAGAGAGAGAGACTCTTCGAAGCTCGCTCGAAAGCTTCCTAACCGCATGATTCCATATATCGACGCGCTTGCATCCCATAATTGCGAGTCCCTCGAGTACTCTCCCGATAACGCTTACACCAAGAGCATGGGCTGCATTGTGCATTAGCGGATCAAATTCCGTAGCGGTTAACCGACGCATCTACGATCTTGTCTCGTCGTGTGCGACAAAGATCCTTGGCGTCGTCTTCACATTGCTTCGTTACAATTAGACCTTATAGAATTGTGAATTCGGCGCAACGACGAGATGTATACTACGGATATGTCCACGTCGGAAATAAACTCTATCTCTATCTTTCTTTTTCTCGGTTGTTCGTTCAATTATCGGAAACCTTTCAAAGTTTTGCTGACTACGAATATATACTCTTTTATCTCCGGCCGCGCTCGATTCCGCGCGCAGATCGGCATCGGCAGCGAGTTTCGCGCGACTCGAAAAACATTGTCCGGTCTCTGGACCGCCAAGAGGAGCCCGAGCGCAGGCACGGTTGCGCAAACTCGATTAAAACGAGCGTTAAGCGATCGAGCGCCCGCCCGCGGGGGTGGAAAGCGCACCGCTTAATAGGGTGTGATAGATCGGGTAAATTGCATCGGTGCTAATGGGATTGCACGCGATGGTGCTATAACCATTACCGCGGCCGTAGAGAGACCGGGTATCCATGCCCCGAAACCACCCCATAGAGCAATCCCGCCTGGTCCTATACCCTCCTACCTCTTGTCTGCCTCGTGTCTCTCTTTATCTGCCTCGTCCTATCCTTCGTTTCCCGCCTGTCGCGCGCTTTCGTTCCGCGCCGCCTTCTATCCCTTGTCTCGTTCATCCCGACGTTTGCTCGAATCTGCCGGCTCGCTTTCTCTTTTTTTTCCCGCGCTCCGCGTCTTGCTCTCTTTCTCTCTTCGTTCCGATAACGCTGCCCGATTTAATAATCCTCCACGGCCGCGACGCCCTTTTTCCGAACAAAAGTCACTCATGAACCGGCGATTGCGCACGGCAGTGCGCAAGCGGTCTCGCGCGTCTCTGTCAGGATCGATCGGTTACAGATCTTTATCAAACGTGACGTACGGTCCGCGCGACCAGCCGTGCTTCAAAATTCGGACAAGCTCCTAAAGGGCGAACCGCGTAATCGTTTTAAAGATAGTTTGAAATTTCATGCCAAATTTATCGGAACCGACTCCCCCTTTCCCACCCCGCGGAAAATTCCGGTCCGCCGGCGTTTTAGGGACTATAAATTGTATTAAATGTGAGCGAGCATGCCGCGCGTCGCGTGTTAACGACGCGAGAAAACTAATTACCGCGTGCGTTAAGTTGAATAAAATACACATCGATTGGTCGTCCTGGCTTTTATTTCGATATCGCGGATGTACACAAGCGGAGAGAGGAAAAACATAAAATTACTCTCTAGTTACTTACTTAAACAAATTAAATACCGTGAACTCTCTCTCTCTCTCTCTCTCTCTCTCTCTCTCAGTATGCTATATATTCTTTGAAACTTTATCATTTGTTTAGACACAAAAGCAATACAACTTCAATGTAAATATCAATTTGAGATTGCAACTTGAGGATTCCGGTTGATTGTTTACCGAGACGACTTCATGATTTTAGACTCTAGGGACAACCGCAACGGACGTACACACTTCAGTTCAGATACAGAAACATCGACATCTCGGCAAATACCTAATATCCCGCTTCGAATTCCATCTTATCGTAACTTCAAGACGAGACGAAGATGAGAATGTAGGTGGAAAAATGCAGTCAGTGTCACGATGTAGCCGGAGATGTTGCGATACTATCTCACTCTTCATCTACGACTGATTTCTCCTAACAAAACATAAACCCGGAACTCATTCCCTACGCGGAAGAGAACAACAAAAATCGACGAAGATCACCGATCAGAACGATTCTCTCTCGCTCCCTCGCGATACAGATGAAGGAACCCCGGCGAAGAAACCGGGAGTTTCATTGACATTTAGCATGACGAACAAAAAACACGAACGACAAGGGGACAATGCCTGTCGAATTCTTTGTTCCGCTCTCGCGGTCTCTCTCACGGTAGATTTTTAATAACGGCACAAAAATAATGGAGAGACCGCGACGACAATGGAGGGAGGGGTCTTCATTAGAGAGCCCCGCGCGCGCGTTCTGCTCTGTTCGTGATCAAATACTCCTGCAGCCGCGCGCCATGTCGCGGTGGTTTGCAAGCTGCGTGATGTAACGAGGGGAGCGGGAAATTTTACAACGAGGTATCACGTCGTGGTTGTGGTACAGGCGTTTTGGCGCCTGTCGAGCCACCCCATGGCGCCGGCCGTTACCCATACTCGCTCGGATCTTTCGAAAGCGCGACACGAGGGTAATCCGGAATCGCCTTGGGCGCTAAAATCGAGCGCCATCCGGCGAGTGATCTAACTGGTGGGTTAGCGCCCGCAGCACGAAAAACGCCGAGTCAAACATCGCCCGGGAAGAATTACGGCTGCGAGAGAAAAGCGTCGACTTATAAAAACACCAGGACGGCACTTTTCTTTTCTCGAAGAACATTCGCATGGCGACACGAGCGTTTTCGCACTGCACACAGGTGGCTTTCAGGCTATAACTTAGAGTCAAGACAAATGTTGAAACACACGGAAACGATAAGTTTTTTTGCCACAAATAAAATGAAAATTGTAATTAGGTTCGAGAACTATTTTTCTCGGAAATCGGTACTTATAACAGCGTTTGTTCTTTAAACTAATCCAGAGTCTATTAACGTTACTAAATATGAACGATCAAATTAGAAGAAAACAACAAGTATTTCTGTCTTGCTTTGCTTAAATCGACTTATGTTACGCGATTGTTCTATTTTATGTACGTGCTGAAGGAAATTAACGTCACTTTGCTAGAACGATAATTGGACGATAAAGCGAGAATTATATTTATCGCATAAGTAAGAAGCTTTCTCAAAATAAATGACGGAGATGGAATGAAATTTGAATGACGAAATAAAACTCTTTAAACGGCACAATAATCGAATGCTTGAATTAATTTTGAATGGTTATCTTCGATGCTGGTTCTTGCGAGAGAAGCAAAGACTTTTTTTTATAATTTTTGCGTTAACATGCGATAGTAATGAAAGGATCACAGATTGTTTTGTCGTTTATGCAATTGTGTTCGAGCATTTAAAACACAATTTTCCACAGACGGTGTTGCGAAAGAGGGTAATCCGTTCTTCCTTTTCTTTTCTCATTTTTTTCTGAAAGAGGCGTATAGCGCGCGCATTTCCTCTTATCCCGGGTCAGGTAAATAAATAGCGGAAAGACTCGACAAATATTTGCGCGCCTTCGCGCACACCTGAAGAGACGATCGCGGCATATATAGTATTCGTCGCGTGGGCGCGTTCGCCTCTTTCTCTCTTTCTCTCTTGAACTTTAATCTCGTATTTTCCTGCTATTGAATGCGGAAGAAATATACCGGAACTCTATTCTACGGCGCGGCTACTGTAATTCCGTGGGATAATATACCATACATAATTTAAACAGCAGCGCCCGCACGCGTATTTCTACGCGAAACAGCAATCTCACTTTACGGGCTTGGAAAGAAGAAACTTAGAGTAAAACACACCGTTAGATTTGTAACGCAAAGATTCGCGCGAGATTCGAAGTAAATAAAGTATTTAACAATGTATAAAATTTAGTGTGTATCAATTCTTTTCCAATTAACAGTTTTACATATTTATATTTAAAATATAAATATTTTTTTTTCTTTGTTATATATTCAACACGCAACATTTCATTACTTCCCGATGACATCACCGAATGCAGAAGACTAGAACCAACATAACTAAGATACATACGCCCGGAAAAGGACGTAAACACGAATTATGGTGCGTGCGAAGGGGATTACGAGGACCGGCATATCGCTACTGTGTCGCACTTAACTTCTTGTGAGCTCGCGACGCCGTGGCGGAGGGTGTTTGTTAATTCATACGGCGGTGTCACTGTAAAGCGTCGTCTTCTCAGACTGAAATACACGGTTAGTGGTGTATATACTCGCTCACAGTATATTGCATTGCTCGTGAACCGTACATATTTCACGCTTCTAAATATACCTCAAGCAAAGATCCCGACACACCGCACCTGGAAGTTACCATCACACAGCAGCGTCGAGAAATATATATCTGTACAAGAGCAAGTCAAACTTTAACATATTCGTGTTTCTGACTTTCTTTGACCGCAAAACGACGTGATTGAATATTCGTTCTGACATATCGAGCTGCACGTTACACGTCTCGCGCGCTTGATTACAAAAGGTCTTCCAATTGAAATGATCGAGAGGGAATAAAAAAAATCCGCTAGACTATTATTAGCGATCGAGCATGCATAAATTCTCGAATTACACAGATAAGCGTGTTCTCGCGTTGTTGGCACGGCTTCTGAAAACTTTGATGTCGCGGTAACTCCATGTCAAGTCGAATCTCGTGGATATTACATTGACGCTGCAGATTACCGGGCCGAGCCGCCGTTTGCTCAGTACATATTACGAGCCACCCTCACATTCTCGGTAGGTCAAATATTTAACCGAGTTTCAGCGCGGAATATCAAATGGTGCGATCGATAGGAGTCAGCGGCTTTAACGGCGACAGAAATTCGGTTTCGCTCACACGAATGGCCCACCCCCGCTGGATGGCTTTGGTCTTTGACTTTCCTTTCTCGTAAGCGAGCCACCCTCTCTCGTGCGACCGCCTTTCTTTCGGCTCACGAACTTTCTTCTGGAATCATAAACGTACGCGCGAGAAACTCAAAATATATATTCGTCTCCAGGTAAACGTATCATTTTACGGCCTCTGCTGTGTGGATAATCGCGATGTATGAATTATTTGAATCGACGGAATTTCCGAGAAAAAGAATCGCGTGTCGAAATGGCCGTGAGCGGCGCGAAATGAATCCTAAGGAAAGAAATCCGCGGGGAAAGCTCTTTCTCAGCGACTGCTCAAATATCCGCGAGCGCTATTTGCATTCAAGACTACCTTTGTTATTGGATGTAAAATCTCATATTTCTGGATATTTCGCAATATCCCTTTTATAAAAGTAGATTTATGCATAATGCATGCATCGTTGAGCGGTGGTATAAGCAAATTTTTTTATTTTAAGAAGAAAAAGACGAGACACGTAATGTAAGACTTGAACAAAATCTGACATGACATTTAACTGCTTTATTGTATCATCTTTAAAAAAAAAAAACACACACACACAAAAGACAGTTAAGAAGTTTCAGCAAACTATAATTATTCTACTGATCCGTATTTTTTCGTCAAACTTTAAGGAAGGAAAAAGAAAGGATTCGTTTTTGTTATGACAAAACCGCTGACATTTAAAACTTCCTGCGCAAAATCGGTCGATTCTTTGAAACGATTTTTCGTTCTTCTCGCATTCTTTTGCCTTCCCTGGCGCCTTTATCGGATGGTTACCACAATACGATCGCTCAAGCGTGTCGCCCCGATATCTCTCCCTAGTATCAACGACCTCAACGACTTCTACGTCATTCTCCATATACATTGGAAGTACCCAAGATCGTGAAGTTTGTTCGAACCCGTAACTATACGGGGGGGGGGAACCAGTTATGCTAAAATAGAATTACTTCGTCGTGCTTCGCCTTCGAGGCAATGTTGAGTATCCAATGTTGCCAAGGATTTATATATGAACGTCAAATTAATAATATTTATGCTTGGAATGCGTTTGCTCAGAAATTACATGCATTTAACATTACCGTAAAGTTATTAAACCGTACTTTGTACATTTAATATATGTTTAATAAAAACACGTTTGTACACGCACACATACACACAAAATTAATATATTTTAGAAAGATTCCCCTGTCGTGTAAATTCCAACATTTTCTCGATAATAACGGCAAATTTTGCAGCGCGTCGCGAAATAATTTGTGAAGCAATTTTTAAAAGAAAAACGTTAATTTTCCTACCGCGAGATTGTGTCCGTATCAGGCGTGCCTTCAACACGCGGATGATGATTCCCCTCACGTAAGGATTACGATTTACGTCGGCACGTGCTTCTCGTGATTTCTAAAGCCGTCGGGGGGCAAAGGATAATGGTCGCGAGGAGGAAAGAAAGTACGAGAAAGATAGCAAGACAGATGAGAGAGAAAGGCGACGAGAGGAAAGACGGATGGACCGGTGAACTTGGTGGATTCGACGAAACCAAAGGTCTCTCTCTTTCTCTCTCTCTTTCTCTCTCTCTTTCTCTCGGTCTTCTCCAGCTTATCGATTCTGGAAGCTGACTCGCGGGTGGTCTCTCAGCGTCTTCCCGATCTCTCATCGTGTTCTTCTTCTCTTTGTACGAAAGCCGGCACGAAAATACACAGACACTGGCTCGCGAACTGCCCCCGGGAGGGAGGATCCTTCCACGTGGGTGGTTCTCGCGTGCCGGGGACCTAATACGTTTCTAATTGAAATGTTTATCGAAGAGGCTGCGGAGGCTTGTTGGCGAACAACTTAGATGAATTCCCGATAAATTGGATGATCGAAGGTAAAAGAGCCAATTGCTACATTCGACTGTTCATGTTCAGTTAATCGTGTAGCTAATAGATGCTTGAAGCGTTTCTTATACGAAATTTGTTGTAGTTTCTAACTCTCTCTCTCTCTCTCCTCTCTGTCGGATAGAAAAAAAAATCAATATCCCCTCCCACAAATGGTATATTAACGTCGCAAATTACATTTGGTGATATAACAGTCGCAAATTACATTTTATTCGAATCTCGAGCGTAAAAAAAAGTAATGGTACGAGAATAAAAGCGAGAAGTGAAGTCACTCTCGAAGGATATTTGTGATCCATTGCGACTCCAAGTGCGAATGTTTGAAGACTTCTTTGATCCGAAGTTTTCTATCTGCGAGAAAGTGTCTCCAGACGGCGAAATGAAAGATTGCGAAGAAGAGCTGTCTGCCTGTTATTCGTCTTTCCATTCTCTCTCTCTCTCTCTCTCTCTCTCCTTTCTCTCTCTCTTTCTCATTTACCTCGCGTTTCGCGTGTAGAGTCGAGAGAGAGCATAATCCAGCTTAACCGATCGCAGCCGTGGCGTATGATGGCACGCGAACTAAAGGGATGTTTGTCATTGCTCGTCGGCTTCGCATTTTGTGCTATGCGTAATTGATTTCGCGCTGGCTCCAAGTCCGTCTGGCAGTCGACGGCGGTGAAGAAAGAGGACGAGTAGAGACATCCTCGTCTCCTTTCGAATTACCTCGCGACACGCAGTCGTACAGTCACCCGCGTGAAACGACTTACGGTCTATAATAAACTTAAACTTTGCGCGCGGAAACTTTGCGAAGCTCGTCCTCACTGTATACCCATCAGTATTTCTACCAAATTCACTTTAAATTGATCCTCGTTTATTACTACGTTTATTGTACGCGGTAATAATATTTATTATTACTTTCTCAAGAAAGATAAAGAATCAATTGAATATTTAAAAGACAAAAAAAAAAGAAAAATACATAAATTATTAATAATATGAAAAATAATCTTACGCACTCTCCGAAATTATGCCAAGTTCGAACATTCGGCTTAAACAGAAGTGCGTTCACCACTTTAATCGGAGACCAAAGACGATGGGGCGCACTGTAGTCTCGACGGTGGTCCAGGCCATTCAACGAAGCGATCGCGTGCTCTCTCAGCAACGCTTAGATCCCGCGCGACAAATTCTCAAGCGCGCCGCTTCGTAATTGCGATTTACGACTGCGGCCCTCGCACTCTGCCGTCTCCTCCCGCCGTCACTCCTTCCTCACCCTCTTTCCAGCGGACCGAGCACTTAATGGCGTGTTGAATAACGGATTTATATACGCGGACCTGAAATACGCGCCGGGACGCTCGCGCGATACGCGACGGACGTGTTTACGACGCCGAAAATACAAATTTGCGCCGCGATATTGCGCGCTCTCCTCTCGGGACGTTGCAAAAAAAAAAAAGTTTCTTCCGACGGATTCATAAAAAACAAACGTCCGCCCCCCTGCATGCTTCATTAGACCGATGACCGAGAAGAGAAAAGAAGAAGAGAAAGAACTCCGATTCGTGTTTCTTGTTAACGACTTTCAGAAGTGTGTTGCGTCTCGTGTATCCGGTTGCCGCAAACAACGTTTGTAAGCTAGCCACGAATGTAAATAGTTGAGATGAGAGCACCGGTAGGAGAAGATCCGTCTGACCGGATAATCACAGGTTGCCGTTGCGGCTATTTTAAGAGACTTAATTTCGTATCAAAAATGGCTGTGTATATATCTTAATACTGAGATTTCAATATAACGCTTATTTAGCATAATTGCTTTAAATTATCGCAAACTATTTGCGGAAGATTCTTAAAAACATATTTGCAGTCATAAATATATTCCGCTTAGCTGAATCTCGCATACAGTATCGAAATATCTAATATTTTATTATAAAAAAAACCCTTGATTTGATTATAACGCGGTAATAGCACCGGAACATCGTGCGGCTGTTTTAGGTTTGTCTGAGATACAATCGATCCTCGTTTTTACTAGGAATGATGAATGCTCGCGCTGCTCTGAAAAAGCCGGTCTCCAGCTGCGTATGGCTGCTATCCAGACTAGCGTGTAGAAGAATAGCCATAACTAACATGCGAGGCATCAACGGGTCCTAAATCATTTATATATGTACTTCAAAATTTATAGCCTTTGTTTCTTCATAACGTAACTGGACAAATATGTAATCTGCCAATCCAGAGAGTAGAGCACTCCTAAAAACCTTAATTAAATTTTTAATTAAACATCAAGATGAGAGAGATAAAAAGATATCATTAACCGAAATATCTTCCCAGATTTATTTCTTTTGTCCACACAAAAGAATAATCTCGAATGAAAGAAAATTATTGTAAAAAAGAAATGATTAAAAACCGATAGAGAATTTGGACTTCGATTGCGCGCGTGGCTGCGATCCAAGGTTGTAGAAATGATCACGAGCTCACACACGGTCGCTGCAAGTTCTGTATACGAACATAGCGGAAGCGCATGACGCGAAGCTAGAAGTCGGTAGAAGTCGGAGACGGAGCATAAGAGAGGAAGCATCGAGCACACGGGAGGAGGATGAGAATCGGCTGGACTCGCCAGCGTGTACTTGGCAATCGAAGGAAGCGATAAACCACGAAGACAATGCGGGCCCACCATTGTCGGAGCCACGGAGTCTGGAGGTAGAGGTCTCTCCTTGGAGAAAAGAGAGAGAGAGAAAGAGAAAGCGGGACAATCCGCAAGACAAGCAGGAGGAATACGAGAGGCAGCGTCGCGAAGGTCCGCGCAAAAAGTAAACCGACTACTGGGGTTCCTAGTTCTATTGACTAACTTCAGCATTCAGCGCTCGGTTTGCTTGCTTCCTCTATCGCTTTCCTATTCTGCCTTTCTGTCTTCTTCTTCTCCTCCTCCGTCTTCTCTCTCCCCTGTCCTCCACTTCTGCAATTAATTAGCTCTCGACCATGGCGATCGGGCACGCCGATGTTCGGCGAACTTTTAATCCCGGCTACTCGTGACTCCCCTTGCGGTCCCCCTCGTCATCATGCTCTGCAGAATCCGCTAGGTCGGTACTCTTTCTACTTCTTCTGCGTCCTCGGCGTCCGCTCTTTCGACCGCCCCTGTGTTGTCCCACTCATCTCCCGGTCGCGCCGGGGCGCGCGGAACTCTTTCTTCGATACCGCCGCGTATTTCTTCCAGTCGCATCGCACGACATGTGCTCATACCACCGGCTCGCTTCTCCCAGGAGCCGAGAGTCCTTTTTGCAACGAGAACGACGAGCAAGCTAAAAATCTAAGCTACATCCGCGTAATTGTGGAACGCGATTTTTTGCCACGTCCGGCATCGATCACGCGCGAGCCGCCGGAGAATTATCGATTAATTTATCCTTTCGTAGAGAGAATATTTACGTGGTTGTGTAAAAAGAACTCGACTTATTTCAATATCAGGTTCATGGAGATAAAACGAGGGTAGATTCTAGTTGAGAAATTGGTGCCGAGTCCCGAGAGAGTGCTCCCCGGTACGTATTTGTAAAATGTAGAAATTTTTCTACAACATTTTCTGCTACATTTTATCTTTACGATATTAAAATTTACGCAATACGCCGGTGCTTGGCAAAATCCTTAATTTACAGTAAAAAAATTGTAACTATTTCTCCTTACGATATTGTATTGTGTATCACAAAAAGAATGTGAATAATACATCAACAGTGTTTTTTGGTGCTCGTGATGCAATTAAGTCCAAACAGTCCATCATATGTCATTGTCCAGAAAAGTACCAGCCTATTCTCGGACCAAGAATCTATCGATTATCCTTGTCGAGGATCCATTTGATGCTATTTCTCGTCTTTCTGAGGAACCTTACGTTCCTCCTCCAGCCGGTATAAATGATTGTCTACGTCCGCTCGTTGCCGCCGCAAGCGTTTTTCTCTATAGCGAGACTTAGCCCTCTCACGAGCCACCCACACCACTGGTCCCTGGACCCTTCGCCATACGGATTTGTCGTCGACGATAATCGACGGGCGGATACCGACGGCGTCTCGTGCATTATCAATCCCGAGTAGAATCCCGACGACAATCGCTGCCACCGTCGTGAGAAACGTGTCGCAAGAAAACCGCCGGAAAAACACGTCTGTACGTTTGAGAAGATTTCCCGCTCGAACCGAGAGAATACCAGGGAATACCGCGAAACGAGAGGAAGGGAGCGACGACGGGCCGAGGAAGATGGCTGAAAAAAGGTGAAGCGGTCGTTTTCCCCGCGGAAAATATGATTCTCTTCCGGCGCGAGACGTTGATCGAGAATCCCTCGATTAGGAGGGTTTCCTTTTCTTTTTTTCTCGCCCCCTCCGACGTTTCTCTTCTCTCTTAAAGGAAAGAGATTTCACGGCGCTCGCTACGCGTGAAGTTGGTAAAAGCGAGGTGGAAACGACCCATTGGCAACGTCCTCGCAACTTCTCCGCGCGCGAGAATGGCAGAAACACAGAGAAAACGGCGGGAGTGTATATTCCCGCCGCTGAAAAATACCGTCACATTGTAGCATCCTCGGAAAGGATGGAAACTTGCGAGAAAATGTAGCGTATAGCCGCGCGCATCTCGCTCGTTCATAATGGAGCGGAGCGATTTATAGCTGTTATAACTCATGAGTACGTTAACCAACTTAACGTCATCGAACGCTGATCGCACGATGGCAAAAGCCTCGAAGGAGACAAAGCGTTCGCGATCACGCGACGAACGTTTATCGCGTGATGCAAAGCGCCGGCTTATGTGTTGTACAGTTCATTTTATGTTAAACTCCGTAAACTCGCTCGATTCACTGCATCGAAATTCTGCACTGAATTTTTCTCACGGTTTATCGCACGTTTCCGCTCGCAACGAGCTAGACGCAAGGCGTCTAAAAGTAGAAATTTACGGCTTCGTTTTACAATTTGTTCGCGCGCGCGCAGCTATACGCGAGTAATTTCTCAAATTCGTAGACGCGGCAATTATAACATTTTTCTCCGGGCTCGGGACCACACTAATAACTCATCGCGCGGAACATCATGCTCTCTTCTCCGGGCGCGGAGTGTGTCTTCGTGAGAGCCGCTCGCCGAAAGGAATATCCGGGAGAGAGTAGCGCGCGGAACGGAAAGGGAATAAAGAGAGAAAGGACTCTCGTCCTGGCTCGAGTTCCCACCGTCGCGAAATTGCGAGGATGACCTCGGAGGTCGCAGGACTAATGTATGCGGACGTACGCTTCTTTACGTGCATTGCCCCACCTCCTCTTCATCTTTCCGCCACTCTTCCTCTTTTTCTCGTGATTCCTTTTGTTCTAATCGCCAGGGTTCTTGTCACCAATATATAAAGCAGGATTCACATTAGCACATAAAATCTCTGAACTATATCAAGTCTCTCTTCGATACGAAATAATTCAGACGGATTACTTGAAACGGAAATAGAAACAGACAGTTCGATTACATTAAAAAGATATGATGTAATGTGAGAATAATACATTTCTCACATGAACCAAGAATGCCTTGGACACCCAGTAGAAATACGCTGTAATGAACGCCGATCTATCCATCAATCCTCGCGCACTCGCCGCAACCGCTCAGCATCAAATCTAATTTTCCGGGAGCCGCTTTTAAGCTTTGTGAGCCGACGATCGCGGCGCAAATGCACTACGGCAGCCGCGTAAACGACATGTCATAAAGCGGGCGGTCTGATCCAGTCAGCGCGACCGCATCGCGCTCGTCCCGAACGAGCCGTGCGATTATCTCTCGCTCATCTCGCGTAACACAATTTGTAACGGCGCGGCGGCGCAACTCGCTTCCATCATGAGCGAGCGAGGCGAACGAGCGCGCCGGTCACTTTCCGTGATTAATGACGAGGTCCGATGATTTAGTGGCCGGTTACGCACGCGTACGCGCGCGCGCAGATACTGATTCACGCGCGTGGCGACGACGATGTAGATCGCGTGACTTGGCGGAAGAAGTCGCGGCGAAAAACGCCGAGTCGATACCATTAACGATTTGCTCGTGCACGCGGTGGTGTCGCCCTTCAAAGGATCAGCGCCCCCGGTTTATATCCGGTCGGTAGCGACGACGATGGCAAATTACCGGTGCGCCTTTGGCGTCCGATTTCGCGGTAAATTTGTTTCGGTAACGTTAGCCGGCCTTATCGGAATTGGATCGCGAGTGTTTTTCGATCCGCGCGATGAGTCGTCTCGTCCGATTACTCATTTTCGACGCGACGCGTTGGTCCGACGTATCAAATTGTAATGAGGGTTTAATTAAATGAATACCTACAAGAAAAAGCATTACGAACGAGCGAGCGACGTTTCAAGAAACGGGAGTCGAATGAAATCCCCGAGAAAAGAAATTACGGACAAGCTTTAAACACTTGAGACATCTGCGCGATATTACACTTTCCCTTCGACGTTTCCTTTCCCGTTAATTGCTTCTTCGATGATCGTGCTTTTACGTACCGGTTTTCTCTTTCTGCCTATCGAGCGTCACGGGCGTTCCTCGTTACTGCAGGATGGTTCGTATGACGAAGGATGACGGACGTTACTCGCCCACTTCGCGCAGTCATTTATCACGAATGTTGAAGGGCGATGTAAGAAGCACGTCGCCGCTCGCGCTGCAAAACTAGCCTTTTCCAGCCAACGTCGTCGTCGCCGCCGTCGCGCCACGGTGGCTGCCGCTCGTCTCGTCATCGTGTAGTCTTGTTGAAACAGTCGTCACTTTGCTCACGAAGAGACAAAGCCAGTGACGCGCGAGGGGATAGTGCGCGAGGATTCTGCGGCGGTATCGCGGGGCGGCGGTGTAACGACGAGCAAACGCCGGTTCCGGATTTCGCCGATCGGCTTAGCCTGAGCCATCGTGAGCCCGGTCGCAGCTGTCGTCCGGAGAACGGAAACTCGCCCCTGTCGTGCGGAATCCCAGCTATCTAGCGCTCGCTGTGTTGCGACGTCGTCATTACTTATGCAGGCCCCACTTACAGGTCGCCCTGAAAGGTGTCCCCCTCCTCCTTCTCTTTCGTTGAAGAATGCCGTGGTTCCATCTCTTTTTCTCTCTATAGAATACGACCAGTTCAACCGCTTGCTCAAGATCGGAACCTGCGCGGAAAAGCGTTCGCTCTTTTCCTTGGTTTTCCACTTGTTTTCGGATGTCTCGAGCGCGACGGATTCCGCGAGCTGGCGAAGATCCGAGGGAAAAAGGTCTCTCCGCTAAACAGATGCCATTAAGCGACCCCTCGGAGGAGACGTTGTATTCGGCGACGTCTAGCGATGCCGCCGATCGGATTTCAAGGTAAAAGTGACGCAGCTGCAGCCTCCCCCGATTGCAGTGAATTAGTTATTTCCCCGGGACGAGTAAAACACGGAATGACAATGAGATCGTTGTGGGTGCCTATATTAGCACCAAGACGGGGATTTAAGAGAACGCTTAACAGCGAAACTTACTTTCGACGCTCGCTGAATTCCATTTCGCGTCTCGACGCGAAAAATCTAAAACAAGTGTTTTTTTACAAATACATACTGAACATTCAAGCGAAATACCGGGATATAATATTTACGATGCTCGTATAGATCGGTGAGAAAATTGTTGAAACTTGTCATAGAAAATCAGACGAAGATCAAAGAAATGCATCGGTTCTTTGTTCCCAAGCTACACATGCTCGTTTAAACACGTCCGTCGTTTCGTCGTCGTCGCCTCGAAACAATCTCGAACCGCTAACGGATAAGCCAGACTCCGTAGCCACAAAGAATCGTTCTTAACGACTGCTCAACGGGCGATGCGCGGTTTAACGTCGTCTTCCTGACGTTACTGTCCATAAAGTCTTAATTGGTCGACCTCACTCGCCGCCAAGAGAGGAAACCACTTCAAGAGAAACATCTTCTTGTCTCTCAACGTCCACTTTCCGATGCTCAATTTTGTAGTCGCGCGTTTTACAGTCGTGTTAAAATTACGTACGTGTCATCATTCCAACGAAATCGCTAGTTATATTATTGAATCTCTTTACGAATAGCGGATATTTTCATCGTGTTACGAGAAATATGAAGTATCGAACAAAAGCTTGTGAAAATTAATTTACGAGTCACGAAAATAGGAGCAATAGTTGCCATCGCTGCTGCTATAGGTTATAAGTGCGATCGATAACGCGGGAACTCGATCGCGTGACACGATCGTCTGACGTATCAACGACCTGTTTTACGAGTGGGGTTTTTGCTCTTTTGTCAGGAGTATCCGTGCGCTTTTTGCGAACATCACGACGTAATGGAAAGCGAGCGCAGGTACATATCGTTGAATAATGAAAGATGCAAAAGGTGTGCATCCGGAGTGTGCTTGTCGTTCAATTTAATACGTGTAATAAGCTCTCGGCACAATATTTGTGCAATTTTACTGTAGTGAAAATTAACTGGTAATTCTGCCGCGCATTTTGCACTCCGCACGCAAATAAATTCGAATATGCATTCTGGTATGAAAAATAACAGTATTTATACATTGCCTCATGAAGGGGTAATTAAACTTGAACGAAATCCATTATGGGCATTAAAGATAGACATTAACAAAAGTGTTCCATTAAATGTCGAAGTATCAGATATTCTCGATAAAGGTATGGGATAATTATCGCAAGGGATGATTAAACGCGCTTTTTCCTGAACACATGAAAATATTAATGATTTCTCAATTAAAGGATATTAACTTACACGAGAGTAACAAGTGTAACGGCCTTCAAATGAATGTCTCCGTTCGCGTAAAAAAATTCTTTTACATAGAATCATAAATTATAGCGCGCGTTTAAAAATGTAGGTACGCGCGCATATATATTTAAAGTGCGTAGAGAGAAAGGAAGAGAGAGAGAGAGAGAGACAGAGCGAATGAACGGTGGCTACATTCTCCCAATAAAGCGTTCGATAATTTATGCAGATGAAAAGTATCCCGAGAAACGTATTAAATATTGGCTCATTTTCACGAAGGGAAGTACCCGAAATAAAATATGCACTTTGCTTCATCTATCGAGCGACGAGCTGCCATTAATACCAATCGCCACTACATAGCGCGAGGCGAGGGAGATCGATACTGCGAACAATATATCGCGCATCCCTTCCAGTCTCTTCATGGATAATGGTGACTATAAAATTAAAGTTTCCTCGGCTCGGCTTATTACCCTTTCCCCTTTTATCGTAAAAATTTCCTCTCTCATTACAGCCATTTGCCTTCATTCCGCAAATGCATTTGTTACATCTTTTTTTTTTCAACGTAGCGATAGTCTCGCGACGCTTGTATCAATCGATAAAGACTCGTTCACACGCGTAAATAAAAATATATAATAGAACGTCTCTCTCTCTCTCTCTCTCTTGAGAAGTAACATTCAATGTTAGTTTTATACTACGACTAGCAGCGTTATAGCGTGACAGATCTGCCTACACGAACTTTTGATACGAAGTTCTCGTGACTATATTTCCTCGAGACTTACTAAGTTCTTTTCCACGAACAAGAAATGTGACGAACTTGATTAGCCTGAAATCAGACGCCAATTTTCAGAGAGAGCGCAGCTCTCGTTTGACTTGATGAGAACGTTCCATCTGCTACGTTAGCGACGCGCGACTCTCCGTCGCTTGGTGAAAAAAGTTGGATATACCATTGTTTAACTTTCACAAAGCAGTGGACAGAGGAGAGGAGAGGAGAGAGGACATGGGGAATTTCTGCGCTCTTCAGAGAGAAGCGAAAGAGGGACGGAAACTTTTCCGGACTGTCGGTCGTACGGGTTCTTTCTTCCCGAGGTTCTTTATTCTGTCGGCCGCAGACACCAAGGCGTATGATTCATAAGAGTGCGATCTACGAAGGGGTCCGACTTCCCGCTATCTTTTTTGTTTCCGCTTCCCCCTCTCGAGCAGGGAACAGATCGATCCCGTTGATCGCGAGAGGCTCACTTGCCCTCGTAAACAAGTCCGGCAACCCTCCCGCGCAAAGTCGATGGGGACTCAAGAAAGGGAGAGAAGTTGCCGGCGCGATAACAGAAAAGACACACACGGATACGAAGACGGCACGGGACAAGATGAAAAATTCGTAAACGCAACTTGCGCCGCGCGCTCCATGAATATTGCATTGCGAGCGGTGGTCAGCGCGTCGGACTTGGAACTCCCCGCTGCGCGCGCGAGAGGTTCCTGAATTATTCCCGACGTGTCTCACTTGCTGGCTGGAAGCGCCGTCGTCGAGGCTCCAATCTCGCGAACACGCCGCCGGGGCGTCGTCGCAACACGCCGGAGCGGTCGCGCAGCCGCGCGGGAATTTTATACGATGGTCGTCTCTCTTTCGTCGGCATGTATATACACACGTGGCCGGCGTGTACCACGGTGTGTTATTCGGTATAGCCGAATCGCGCCCGAGAACGCGGAGAGATGCACGGCACGTTCACCAGCTTTGTTAGCTCGGCATTTTTAATTATCCTCGCGACATTCCTATCTACCGTATGTATCTGTAAAACGCACGCCGTAAAAGATAAAAGAGGATATCTTACACGTCGGCGATGCTCCCTTGAATAAAAATTTTATTCAGATGAAGTGGCAGAACTTCCATAAATCTTGATCGCGTATCGTACATTTAAGTTATATAACATATCTAATTGCATAATGTGTGACAGAGATTAGATACATTTTACTGACAATGTATTCAGACGTACAAATAGAAATGTGCGTTATTATAAATCCGCAAACATGTCTTAAATGTAAAAACCAGTCTGGAATAACGCGTTTACAAACCCGATAAATGTGATCAATAGGAAATGAACAGTATATATAGAGCAAAGGGAAGACACGCAGACGTTGTTATATGTGCTGCTATTAATTCCGTTCAATCGTGATAAGCCAATGTGTGCGGACAGTTGTGTCAGACATTAGGGTCGCTTACGCATGAATTGTCTGTGCAATTATATGTGATGCACGGCAAACTCTCGCTATAGTCTCGGGAATGGTCAACCAAATCAGAATAGCATGGACATCTTGAACGACGGGTCGTGCCCATTGTGCTAAACTAAATGCAACATCAGGCTGACGTCAGAATGGACGTCAGAATAATCCGAGTATTGCGAAGCCAAAAGTGACACAAAAAAAATGACTGCTTAAAATATAATGTTTTGATAATTTTTAATTCATATAATATTCCACTCAGATTTTTTAATTTTTTTTTATTTGCTAATTTCGAACACTCAAGTTGAATAAAACAGAATACAATTTTACGCACGTTATTTGATATAAACTCTCGCCGAGATTCTTTCCCATCGCGACGAGTTACGGGACACTCCATACTCGGTTATTAAGCCACCACGTGGGTCCTCGAGATTCCTTCGTAATCTCACGCGATAGAGACTGCAGCGCCTCGGGATTTAGGGCCCCAGGGGGCTACCGCTCGTCGTGATCGGTAAGGGAGAATAGCGGAAGGGAAATAGACGGTGCACGGGATAGCATAAGAGGGGAAAAAAGTCAACGGAGAGAACGACGCTTCTCTCCACGGCTATTAGGATTAATTTGCGTCAAATCGCATCGGCGCGCTACGGCGGCTTTTTCGAGAGGAACGCGGCGCGGTGGCGAAGGTGCTTCAGGGATGGCGCCAACACTTGTCGGCGCCCGCGGCGTGTGTGTCCCACGCATTGCCTACGTGACGCGAACAAATTGTACCAATTTCCTGCACAAGCCTTCCCCTTCCCTTTTCTTGTCTTACACTCGTCTCGTAATGCGTGATCTTAACGCGTGCAGATTTTATCGTTCTTCGAACACGCATGCATGTGCGTGCAGTTACTATTCCTTAACTGGCGTGCAGCGATTTCAGAGACCGCTGTCTCGACCCCTTCGTTTCTTGTCACGTAACGAGATAACAATGTTTATTAAATAAGTTTTTGTAATTGCTACTTTTTTTACGATTTTAATAAAGCGAAAAGTTTTTTGTGGACGACATGTAGATATTAAAATTTTTGCAGAACGTGTATTGTTTGACGTCGACCTCACGCACAACCGTTTCCCACCGAGCGCGCACCCCGTTCGTTTATATCGATGCGACGATAAGTATAAGCGGTGGTTTTAAAGGGGGCGGAGACAATTTTTAATTGCAAATTTACCGTATCGTGAGCCATGTCGCGATACGAGGATTGATGCGATGATTCCACGCTGCGTAATGCCACGTTCGGAATTAAAGTTTCAACGGCGTATCATTCCGCGAATTTCACGCTAACGAAGTAAATGATAACCGGGTGTGCGCGGTAATAAAAGCGCGATAAACCGGCGAGAGTGGGTTCGGTAATTATGTTAATTCTTCTTCTGCGGAATGTAAAGCACAGCGCAGAGCGCGCGCGGGGACCGGCGCTTATATATAACGCCGATATTCGTTTACCCCAATTAACTTAATCGTCACGTACGCGCCGGGGTATCGGGGCGGTGTGAGTTAAGGAGATTGTAAGACAGGAAGCTGCGTATTAAAATTATGGTCATTAATAGCGTACGTACGGAGACGCGTAATTTTTAACCGTTATCCTGATGACACGGCGACGGTTGTGATTACCAATCTCTGTCCCGCGCAAAAGATCGCGCACGAGGGAAATTGATATGCCTCGACGATCACGCTGGTAGTTATTGTCATCTATGGTCGTTATGAGTACGTGTATTGGAGGCGCAAGAACCGGTTAAGAAATGTCTTCATGGCCTGTCATCAGAAGCCTCGTGTAAACAGGCTCATGAATCTTATAAAAATTCTCACGCGCCGAAAAAAGGAGAGAAAGCCGGTGTATATAAGTGCGTTAAGAAATTTTTTTTTAATGAAAACTATTAATTATATATTAATAACGGCTTACCTGTCGGAAGAACGTTGGCATTCCGCCGTTAAAACGGGTGTTTAACATTTTTCCGTTAATATACAGAACCAACGAGATCGTCCAAACTCGTAATTTCCTGGGAGTGAAGCAAATTAAAAAAGTTTTACGTCGCGCACGTATGTACATTACGAAGCGAATACGTTTTAACGCGCGATTTCCTTTCTTGAAGCTAGTTACGCTCGCATTGCGAGCGCAACAAAAAATAAACGCACGTGCCTTCGAAAGATGCGTTTTCGACAAATTTTATTTACCGGAAAAGATTTTTATGATTATCCGAATGAGAATGGTGTATTCTGCATCGTCTTCGAACCGATGGATGGCTGTAAAGTTTACGTCGCTATAAAGCGCGCGCGAGTGAATCTTTTTTATCGATCATTTATATCACACGTTAGAGCGAACGAGCGATTGGACGCAGAAAAAAAGTGAAGGATCGAAATTTATTAGTTGCAATATATGCTTCTTGTATATACGCGCGTATACACAAGAGGAGCGCGGGCGATCATGCGTAAAAATTCGCAGAATCTGTGACGTTCTTTTGCCCGGCAGGCAAAGAAAGTCCATCTAAGTGATTATTCACAGGAGCACCCAGACTAACAGCTGTAATTTTCCGCCGTAGATTTCTCACTGTGGTTTCTACGCGAATGCGAGCGCCAGTTACTCGCGAGCGCATTCGTACGAGAGGCGCGACGGCTAATTTACCCGGCAAAATGGTCGGAAAAAGATGATCCGCTTAAAAACTTGTTCGCGCAAATGTGACTTCTCGCGTGATCGCGAGGGGAAATTGAGATCGGCGGAGGAAATATTAAAATCCTACTCCAATTACATCGCGATAATTACCATCAATATGAAGAAAGAAAAAAAGGAAACGAGTTTCGACGCAGGTGCAAATATCGTTCGCACGAAGTGGGTACTTAAAAGATTGCTTTTATATAATGAAGGTCGGGAAGGTTTTTTTCTAATTTTCCGGTCTTTCCGCTTTTCCGATAGGATAGAGATCCGGCGCGTCCGGCCGGCGTGAAAATTAAATGTCGACCTCCTCATTCGCGAGCAACTCTCTACTGTAGTTTCACAACTACTTTAAACACGTTGCTTTATGAAGGCGTTTCCTCCTTTTTAACAAACGACTCTTCTGCGAACTCTACTCTTTTTCCTAGTGGGTACTTAACATATACACACACACACGCGCGCGCGCTAGGAAGATAATAACCTAATGCACGCGCTGGTAAAAAGTAATTTGCGTTTTATTTAAATCATAGAGAATAATTTGTTCGGCGACCCTCGGCGGCGCGCAAAACACTCATATCTCCGGTAGTTTTCATCAAGGATGACACTCGTGAAGGACGTCCGCGTGTGTGTGTAAAAGCAACACAAAGCTATTCCATTTCTTCTCAGCAATTTCCAATAAATCTTTTGTCCGCGAGACACGCGTTCACGTTCTAGGGGAGGAGAGATACTAGCCCCCGGGAAGAGATTGCGTCTCGACTTCCCGCTGAGAAGGGAGATTTAGAGTCCCCTAACCGAAAATTCGCGCCAGCCTACGCGCGCGACCCCGGCATTATATTTTCATTTGCGAGGCGCAAATTTCGAAATCGCAAACTGGCGCGAGACACAATCGCCGCGTAATACGTAAATGATGGCCGCGCGTCCCGAGGCATCCCGGGCGGAAAACGCGGCGAGGTGGGTGGATTTCCCGGAATTCGCTTCTAGCTATATATTTAATGTCCCCGCGGTTCGCATGCCTCTAATTTACTTTCGCCGATGTTTCCACCCGAGCGCCTATTGTATTCATTTACGAATGTGAATTAAATTGTACTCGTTTTATTAATGCAGTCTGTATATCATTTCTCGATCTTTTGTATATAAAAGTAAATGCTATTTATAAATAACAAAGCTATGTACTTGTGTTTTATTTTTTTATGCAAAGTTTGAGAAGTTTAGAAAACGAATGTACGTTTCTTTTTCATGAAAACATTATTACACTAGTGCTCACAAGACACATCCTAAATACGCAATTTCGTACGTGTCTGTGCACGCGAAAGTGATTCGTTCTCGCTGCGCGACGAGTATTCGAATTCCTTCCTGATGCTGTTTCCCGTGCATCGTGGAATCCTGCGCACGATTCATCTGTCCGGCATTCGCCGCGACGGCAAAAAGGGATCCGCAATACGAAAAGTGGTGCAAAAGGAAACGACCGAGTGCACGTAGAGAATAAGAAAGCGCGGCCTTTAGGGAAATAAATACTAAACACACCTCCGTCGTTCCCGTTTTCCCGGCTTTATTTCACTCGACCAAGTGAAACGCGTTTTCCCAGGCTTTTCGTGAATTCGAAAGATAACGCTCGCCGGCAGGCAGGCAGGCAGAATGCGCTCTCTTGCCGAAGGATGTACATCTTATCGAACGGAAACGTCGAAACTACCGCGCGAAAAGCGTCCATTCTCAACACGGCGAAGTGATAAAGTTCACTGATATCTCGTGGAAACTATGTTTCGCGCGGTACAACTGCGAAAAGTGTGTTATCGAAAGACGATCGTTACATCTGTGAGTTGAAGTTTTGCACCGCAATTTCTATAATGCTCGGCGGGGAGTGGGGTAAAAAGTCTATGGATAGAAAAAGAAATAGAGCAAAGAAAAAGAAGCAAAGAAGAAATAGAAAGAAAAAGAGAGAGAGAGAGAGAGAGAGAAGAGAAGAGAATGCCAGAGAATCGATGAGCGCGCGACGGGTTTATTATTACCTCCCGAATGTAAACTCGCGTAGCTCACTCGGTGCTCCGATGGGAAGCAAACAAAGAAGTTTGAACGTTAAGAAACTCATAATCAGCGCTAGAAGCCGTAGGAGTACCGAGAAGACAAACACGAGCGCGAATGAAATTGCGATTAAATTTAAAGGGCCATTGTCTGATTTTACGGGACTTTCGCAGTCGCAAACTTTATTAATAGCTGTCGAAGGATTTGTACTTCTTGCATTACAAAAGACGATATTATCGAGCGAACTTAATTAACTTTGATATATCTATATCTATATGGATTTTGCTTTCTGTGCGTTTACTTCTAAAAGTCGTAACTTCTACGTCATACTTCATTACGTCGAATTAAGTTCAACAATTGAGTTTCGCAAAATCAACCAAGCAGATAACATTGTCGAAACGATAGAATCAAGATAGAAATGTGAGGTTCAGGTGAATAATGGAGTGAGCAGGTGGTCAGAGTGATTCGAATGAGAGTGAAAAGCGAGCGTAAGAGAGCGAGCATTCGCCACGTCACATGATTACGACAACACAATCGTCCTTCGTCCTCGTGTATCGCGCTGAAGGATACTTTAATGGTTTACTTCACCGTGCTGCGCTACATCGAGATCTCGACGACAATGGGAGTCCGTTAAAATGGCCGTAGAGGAATACACATCCGGCGAGTGGAGAGAGTGCACATCTTCTGAAAGAGGTGAAGAAGATGGCGGTTGTTGCGACGAGAAAGCTTACGAAGAAGAGAAAGGGGACCGCGATTCTCAACGAACATGCCAAAAGCTTTTACCAAACGACGATGGCAGGCGAACGAAAGATAGGAGGGGTTGTCCTTACCCTGTACGCCAGCATTATTCTTTCAAGAGGTTTGCAAACCGCCGCCGTCTTCATTCTCCGCGCTTTCACGCTTTGAGACACTCGAGAAATACGCGCGCGTTTACGGCGCGCGCCACTATCGATCGTCGATCGACGCTCAGGACCACTGTAAATGATTGGCGAAGTGTATTTTCACGTAGAGAAGCGGCGGCACGGTTTGAACGAAGTATTTGCCGTGTTTGCAGAAAGGATTTCTCTTACGTAATACGCGTGAATTTATTACCCTCTTTCCTCATCGCTCGCGAGGATTAATATCTTCCTCGTATTAAAAGTTCGAAGATATGGAAAAAAAATATCTGGCGTGTTTTTTTTCATATTATAAGTATTGGAAATTATGCAAAAATTTATATTAAATCTTACTTGTAAAAAAAAATTCGAAATTATGTTAAACTTTGTTTTAAATCTTTCTTATAAAAGAAATGTATTCTGTAGATCAAAGATTGCGTACGGTTAATTTTTCTTCTGTTGTTAATACTTCGCGGAACTATATTCAAAAAGAAACTTGTCTTATATCCTGTTCGAAATAGCCAACGCAATTGCTCCGTCAACAGAATTGCTCGACGTTTAGTTATATCGATTGTGCTAGCCGAGTCGAAACGGGCACTAGCTACGTGCTCCGCTTGCGATCTTTAGACTGAGTGGCTCGATTAAACGTGGGAGGCGTTTCTTCTCGGATTCCATTCGACGCGTGGTAATGACTGTAAGGACCGTCGTTTCCTGACTACCGGAGCTTCGGAAACTTATCTCGCTCCCTCGACTTCGCCGTGCGAGCGAGAGAAGGAGAGCGAGAAATCAACGACTGCGGACGAGATTAATCGACGTCCTGTCGACGTCGTCGTCGTCGTCGTCGTCGTCGTCTCGGTTTTATCGTTCCAACTATACCACGTCAGATCCGTTCGAACGCTTTGTCAAGGAGAAGTTTTGGCAGCGGAGGCGCGTCCCTCGTCTCTGTGCGGAAATGGAATATCGCCGATTCGGCTCTCTCGTGTCAGCCGCGCCGAACTTTCCGTACTTTCCGGCCAACTGCTAACGATTCCTTCCACTCCCGCGAGCAACAAGCACACCGCCGGTCTTTGTCTGCGACACGATCGCGCCGTTTCATTCGAGAGCGAGGAATGTTACGGTTTATTTGTAAATCGAAGGGAATGAATCGCGTCGAAGTACAGAGATTCTGGATTAAGATCCTGGTTTTAAAGACGACTTATCATCTTATCCCGGCTAATGCGATTCGATAAACTCGATACATAAACGATATAAAGCGATACATGACATATACAAATACATGACGTGTGCGCGCATCGAAGAAAGAAGTTTCGCACCGCTGGATTATTTAACGCGATCCCCATTGAGTTGACGGCATCACTGTGATTTTTCCTGTCAAACCACTTCTCCGACAAGTTGCCGAAGGAGAACCTCAATCGATAAGTCTTTTTATGCGATGGAATCATCACTATTCAATCGGTTTCTCTTAAGAAATGTGACATATAGACTGATAACTGACGCGTAAATATCCTCGCAAATAACACGTTGCGGATGAAATGAAGGCCTGAAAAAACGACAGATAGCTGTTTACATGGCAGAGTTACGCGATACAAAAAACAGACGGAAGCTTTTCGTTTGATAAGTTTTCTTAAGGTTCGATAAGTTATCTTGAAGGAAAAAAAATATCTCTACGTTCTTTCCTGTTTACGAAGAAAAAGAATGATCTGATCTTCTGCTCTCGTTTATCGAAGATAAGTAAAAGCGACAATTTTATTGAATGAAAAGGAACAGTTTCGGACGCTAAATCACGCCGCGGGTAGTCCGACCGTTCCGCCGGAAAGGGCCTCATAACTTCACGCACCCGGGCCACCCTTCCTCGTATCCCGGACACCCCTTTTTACCGCGGCTCGAACCTGCGGCCTCGCCCTTTCCATTTTCTCAACGCCGGAACAGCCGGGCACATGAAATATTAACTTCGGCTTCTATTCCGGATGTGAGGCAGAAAAAAAAAAGATGAGCCGAAAAGAATGGCAAACGCGCCGCTACGACATCAACTATTCCGCCGACACATCATTGCTATTGTAATAATATCGCATTTTTTAATTTTCGCTTCTTTGTTATCTCGCAACTCTTCTTCTTTTTCTCCTCTTCACACATTGCGAGAAAACGTGCAAAGTTGACGGGATTATTTTCTCATAAATATATTCTTACTTAATTCGACTACTGTACGTAAAATGTTTAAAATGCAAACGCATTCTCGGCGAAATACGCAGGTATATCGGCGAGAAAAGAATTACAGAAGCAGACGCGATTACAGCAAAATATACGGAAAATAAGAAAATGCGTGGGCACAACATCAAGTTAGTAAAAATACCGTCGTCATAAAGTAATCTCGAGCAGAGAAAATTCCTTTTCTTGGCCGCTTATTTCTGGTGAATTATCAAAAGCGCGGGAGAACTTTTGTCGTAACACGCTCATTCTGACGACGAAATATGACATCCGCCCGTGGGTTTCGCCGAGACGGCGAGAGCGATTCAACCGACGAGCTCGGTCAAGATGCAATTAAATCTGCAAAGCGGACTGCAGCGAATCCCACAACAGCCCATCCATTTTAAATTCATGAAAACTTAATGACTCTCCGCTCGGATACGAAGAATAAGATATAAGTGGTAACGTAATTAGAACAGAAGATTAACAAACGCACGGTAGCAAATTAGAAACAGAGTTCGATGTAAATTTTTAACGGATGTATCGTCTATCCGCATAATGACGAAGAATAAAAGATAAAAGAGAAGCTGAGGGAATTTATTTCAATTATCGTTGCAGCGCGCATTGAAATGGTTAGAACAATCTCTACTCTCATCTCTCCGACGGGATCTCAGTTAAGAAATTCAAATTGAATTAGTCACGATGTGACATCCGCTCGAGAGACTTCATGGCGAAGGTCGCATCGCGGACATCAACGGCGAGATCGCGCGCGGCTCGGTCAAGTCGCAATTAAATCGGTGGGACCGCACTTCCGCTGGCGGTCGTGAGGCGGGAACGATGTCGCCGAGACAGATTTTAGAGAGGAGACAGGCGGCAAAAGCGCGCGCGGTGGCGCCCGCGGGGTTTGCAAATAAGGTTAGTTAGCGGCAACGCGTGTATAATTGGGACGCCGACGCCGTCAACAACGAGGCCTCGCACATCCCACGGCCAAGTTATAATGAACAGGGGGCTCGAGCCGAGGTCGCGCGCGGAACGAAGCGCCGTCTACACCTCGTAGGCACTTAGCAGACACGAAGCAAGAGGAAGCTCGAGAGAGACGGAGAGAGAAAGGAAGTGAGCGGCTTAGCTAGCGCTGTTCACGCTTGCATGCGCATCCGTCGCGACGGCCACCGGCGGAACAGTCGGAGGCGACTTTCGCCTCCGCGTCGCGGCGTGCACCCGCGCTTAATCGACGAACTTTATCGAAGTTGGCGGAACTACCGCCGCCGCCGCCGCTATGAGTGGTTTTCAGGCGGATGTCGAGCCGCGAGAGAGAAGAACCGAAGAACGTCAGACGACAAAGAGAGGGAACGTTAAAGAGTTGTTCGTTTGCAAGCACGCGCTTGTGCATTCGTGCTTGCTCTTCCTACGTGTAGGTATACGTAGCGCCGGTGATTACGGAACAAAGTGGCTGGCGTCCCATGCTGGCGTTCGCATTCGCGCCCGTGACCAGAATGATAATCCACCGCACAGCTTCTTCGCGTCGCGATGCGACGGACTTCCGATTATACACGCGCATTTATACGCGCAAATAATAGCGCGAGAGAGTTCTGTACATCCCGATAACAGCTGTTGCGATTTAGATAAACGACCGGCTATTCTCAGAAATTGGAGACCGGTATTATCCGAGTAAAGCGGATATTTGTCTTTGTCTAACGTACATTATTGTTGTAATACCTAATGTATCTCTATTAGGACATTCGAAGAACGATGTCTGTTTAACAAAATGTCTCTTTTACAATTATTTAAGTAAACTTGGACGCGTTACAGACGCGCATTGTATATATAATCACGCGATATGAACAAACAAACACATACATATCTATGTATGTACACGCGCGATCATAAAAACAACTTGAAACTTCCGTGAACGAAAGCGAGTTAAACAAGTTCAAAGAAGCCTTCGTCTTTAACAGATTGCCAAGAAGCTTTCTTCTAAGAGCCGGGGCTCACCTCGAGAATGGAGTCTGCTTTATTTCACGGGCGTTTCTCCCGCGATGGACGTGGCGGTTGGGCCAACGGAAGGATATCGGGAGCTTCGCCCTCTCGAGACTGGATTGACACTTTAATGAACGAGAAAGACCTTCGGCCGTGTATCGATTGTCGCGAAAGGGAAAGCGACGAGAGGAAAAAGAGGCGGAGCGCGCCGCAGCGAGAGGAAGAAATCGAGCGCCTCCGAAAGGTGATAATGTCTATAGTGCCGTGGCGCGTAATTGCCTTCGTTTCGAGACGGCCTCTATATCGTAAGAGTTAGAGACGAAGGGCAAAGAGTCTTCGAGTAAAACGGTGATAATCCCGCCTAAGGGGTTCGCCTTATTACTCGAGAGAAATCGCCTTGTACGAGAAAAGAACACGTCGCTCAACATTGCGACAGATCGCCTGCTCGCACGGAAAGTCGACGACGACGCGACTTAATTTGTGGGATTTATTTATGTCATATACGTCGGATTTTGCAACACCGAGAAGTAGGGAAGTAAGCATGAACTACGGCGTAGGACGGATTAAGGGATCACCACGGCCGACGCGCTGCATCCCCGGGACGTGAAAACTTTATTTTCACACAAGCTTAGTGTAGAGCAAACACAAACGCGCTCGCGACAGTAAATATATCAACGATATTAAAAAATAAATTGTAGACCTTTCTCTGTCATCGTGGCATCGACGAAATGAAAACGGAATATCTTTCACTACGTAATATCGACGTTGGTTTGTGTGTCGCTATTTTCGGCACGCGATATCCCTTCGCGGAGGAAATAATGACGATATCACCGCAAGTAATATTTGCACGAAACTACGGTGTAAATACGGCGTGCAAGTTCTGAAACTTCTTCCTAACTCCTACCTAAACCAAGGTTGAAGTTTGCTAACGATAGAGAAGCGGTGTACAGATACAAGCACGCTTGCGGTGGTACTCCGGAGAACATTTACGACAACGTGTATCTTCAACAAAGTGAGAGTCCGTAGATTTAGTCGTAAGAATTAATATCCGAAACAAACTAAGATCGTCGAGACCTTCACTTCTTCCCTCATTCCTTCTTGTTCCCCACGGGGGACTGGAATTACTTTCGAGTCATTCGGCGTAAAACTCTTATTCGCATAAGTTATCCGGCAATAAAATTACTTGGGCATTAAATTAGCTTCGCGCACGAGACGGCCGAGAGAGAGTTTGAGGTTTTACTGAGTTAAAGTGGAATCGCGTAATTTTTACGGACGCGTTCAAATAAAGTCGTTTTGTTCCCGCCGGGAGGCCGGTTGGCTTGTTCCTCGAATATCGCAATCGTTCGCTTGAGGCTTAGGAGTTTAGCTTTTAAGCTTCCTTACATACGACGGAACTTTAACACGTCGCGCGCGCGCGTGTTCACCCGGCTTCCTCTTCTGTAGACGCGTAACGTCGAGTGAGCGTCTCTTTCTCTCGAGAGGATTGTGGCTTTTCTCGTCGTGTCTCCACATCCCGCTTGCTCGGCCTTTTGCCTTGCACTCGAGGTTGCTGTACCGAGAGAAAGAGAAGGAGATAGGTATGGACGAGTAAGCGGAGAGAGAGGAGCGAGAGAGCGAATCACTTTGCCGCTGTATTGCACAAACGTCTCCATATCTCGCATCCCCGATATAGCGCCACCAGCGTTTCCCCTCTTCCTGTTTACCACGGAGACGACTTGAAACGAATCCGTGGCTCGGCGAACTCTTTGCGGATTCCGAGCGGTCGACTGAATGCCGGCTCGCGGAGATTTCAGGTATCAGCTCGATGAACATCTCGACTGGCGGATCTCGCTAAGGGTTTGAGGGATCGCGAACGAGGGGTGAATACTTTTGGAATTCGCCGTTCTCGTAAATAAGAGGGAGAGCAATGTCTATTGAAAAGCCAGGAATAAAAGGTGTTGCCAGATCAAAAAGAGAAAACATGATCATGCAGTGATCGAGATATATACGCTACTATTACTTAATGCTAGTCATGAAGAAGCTGCTGTTGAGAGCTTTTCAATGCTAAAATGTATTCTTTTTTTTATGAGGGTTTATCTGTCAGACAGTATTGAAATTAAATAGCTTACTCAAGCTGCACAGATTGGAGGAAAAATATTGAATAAAATAATATCTTATGTCTATTTTCATAAAAATATCACGAGAATATCGGATAAAATTAGTACATTGATCGATCGGCTGAGTAATTATTTACCACGATTAGTGAATATTTTTACAAAAAGCTTGCAAAAGTTACAAGTGAATAATCCCCGATCAATGACATGAGAAAACTCATCGAAGCTCCTGCTTAATATCCGATTTCCGAGCCTAACAAAGTAAACGTTATCGAGTGACGTCTTTCAATGAACATCTCGACTTAAGTGCAAAGACGTCGAGAATCGTTACAATGGCGAAAAAGACAATATTCGATCGAATCGATTCGCAGAAACGCGGCGATTGCAGAAAAATCCATCTCGTTTCCGTTCAGTTGAGTCAAAAAGTACGTGCGGACGAAAGCGACGAGAAGAGAAGACAGAAGCGAGCACGTGAAGAAGCGAGATGGAACGAAAGCAGTCGGTCTCACGAGCTTCAATCCGATAGGCACTCCGACAAGCGGAAGGGAAACGTCGTCGAAGCGATTTGTAAGCTGATTTTAATGTCGCGTTTACAGAGCCTCATAGGGCGCTTTAGGGAAAATCCCGTTTGTCCCTTATTCTTCTCTCCCGCTTCTTTCGTCGTCTTTCGCCGTCGCCTTCGTCGTCAGATCCAGCGCGTCGGCGAATTTCTGCCCGAGGGTCGTTCCTCGCGTTTACAGCGAAACGTTCGTCCCGACTCTCCTTCCATGACTGTAGCTATCACCGTCTTTTCCTCTCTTTCTCTCTCTCTCTTTCTCGTCGCGTACTCACCCTCCGTATTCGCCGTCACTCCGCTTCGTCATCGCGACGGTGTTTTTCGATAATAAATCACGTTTCGGGCTTTCCTCGTTACGCACGACTTCACCTCAGATAAGGTCAACCCCAGGGTCATTAGAGGGTCATTAAGGCGACGCTAATGAATGCAGCGCGAAGGATTGATTCTTCCACGCGCCAGGGCCGCGGTCAGGACTCGTCCGGTTCTTTGCGCTTCCGTCGCTTTCCGCCGTAACAGAGAAATGAATCGGAATCCTGAAGACATGCTAATGAGATGAGATTCGAGAGATTTCGGAGTGTATTGAAACCCGCTTATCTCATAGAATAAAATTCGTATTGTAAAGATGCGATTGCGACAAAGGCGTTAATATTTCTTCAAATAACGATGTTTCTTTGCACACGCCCTTTGTAAAGACGCCTCGTTGCAGCGCTTGACAGCGCAACAAAGGGCAGTGGCGCGCGATAATGTCTTATCGACGGATCGTCGTAGTGTCACATTCGCGTGGAATGTCAACGACGTAAAGCAACTTTGATTCCGGGTCTTTGTTCCTATATAACTCGAGCGTTCCCATAAACTCGTCGTGAGAACGGTTTACTCGAAGCGGCTCGCATCACGTGAGTTCCGCCCCGACTTATTCCGCTTTGCAGTATAAGTCGAGGCTTGGATGGTCTTTAAAGGTCGCCTGAGTTGTAAATCCTTATTGGCGCGCGGGTGTGCGCAACCGCGACAGCTCGGCACGATTTTTCGCGACTTCGTAGCAGAGAGTCGACACGCAAGATACGAGAAGAGACGAGAAGAAAAAAAATTCGCTTGAAACTCGGAGGCCTGGAAGAAATTAGATTGCCTCCCGTCTTCTTGCGCGCTTCCGTCGTTTCGCGGGTCCTTCTCGTCCCCTTTCCGCCGCAACGCCGTTCTTTCTTCTCGTTTCCGCAGTCACGCGATCTTCTCGCCCTTTTCTACCCCTCTTCGCCACCGAATGACGATATTTCTCTCGTCTCGCGGCTGTTCGTTTACACACGCCCGTGTGTCGGATCAACTGCGAGAAAACACGACAAAAAGAGAGCGGGAGGGAAGGAAGACGCGCGATGAAACGGACGTCGAGGCCGGCACTTTACAGATATTAAAAATCTCGTCGCCATTAATCACTCAGCTGCAGTCGCTTCTTTATATATCCGTCGCGCGTTTTGCGTCTCTTTTCGCGTCTTAATGAACGCGCGATAATTTAATCTAACGAATTCGCCGCGACACCGAAGTGAATACGTTACTTCAATGTCGCTGATTTAAAATTTTGCTACTTTAATTTGACAGTTATTCAATTAAGGTTATCTGCAATCTCGCGAACCGCCGTGACCCTCCTCGCCAGAATATAGGGTGGCAAAGCACGGGGGGTTTCTTCGTAGCTGAAAGAAGTTAAATTGGCTCTTCCACGGTCGTCAGTCACTCGGCTTTTTCGCTGTTTCATTTGTCCTCCCACGTTCTCTTTCTCCATCTTACAAAGTCACGAAAGATGCTCCGAAGTGATAAAAGGTTTCAACTAAACCGATATCGTTAGAGATATTCAGCGCTTCATAATATAAAAAAAAATACAGAGATAACATTATCATCCTTGTCTTGTGTTTATATTTGTTTGTTACACGTTCTAACAGTATAAGAGTCAATTAACGTTTAACTGTTTTAACGATCAACTTCTCTAACATCCATTTTTTTTTCATCATGTTTCATTTCCAATAATAATGTTTTCCTTGCTACCATCTATTAATTCTGTCCGCCATCCCGCCTTGATATCAATGACTGTCTCGTACTTTTAATCACGGAATTACGTTTCAATTTCGACGAATTTATACCCGTAATGGATATTTTATTTCTCTAATCCTACAAGAGTCGTAAGTTTCTTTAGGACAATCCCCTCTCGTCAGTCTCATCGATCGTGCGTCTCCCGTTTCATCATCGGGCACTTTTTCAGTTCCGCGTTCTCTCCCGCTTTTGCGAGCACGTGACTCGCTGGATCGTACTTCCGGTTTGCGAGCGCGGGGAGGCAAAATGAGCCCCCTTTACTCGTATTCCGACACAATGTGCTGATATATATACACGTATATACTACGGCAACGCTGGCTCATCGGTTTCCTCGGACTTCCATTGGTTTCCACGGGCTATTCAAGGATATCGGGATGGCAGGTTGACTTCACCGCACATCGCCGGCTGTCCTTGTTGAGGCGCACTTCCTGACTGTGAGTCATAGATCAACTCAATCCCCTCTCGCTTCCACCGTATGTCAAGGGATGAGACAAGCATCGAATACTTACTCCATCCCCGCCCTCTCTGTCCTAGTATGTCTCTTGTGTCTCTCCTATGAGCATATATATAACATACATATACATATGTCCCGCTCTCTCTCTCTTGCGTCTTTCGTCCCTAAAGGAAGATATTGATTTTCTTAAAGGTCAGTATCTTTCGAAGACATCTTCTTTGATTCACAGTTCAGCGATTCGAGCTGCTAACAGCTCGGAACAGCTAATTTTTCGAAGAAAAGATTTGATCGTTGAAATATTAGATCCGCGCACGAACTAAAATATATCGCGGTTCCGATGTTTATCGCAAATAATCAGTTTAACAATATTCTTGAAATGTCACGTGTTTTCATACACAACGACAGGCTCGACGTGATATTTGTTAAAAATAGTTTACTTGATACTACCCGGTATAGCTTCGTTCATTTTGCGGGCCGTTCCGGCAAATATTTGCACGCACCTATATATTTCCTGCCAAATATTTGTACGCAGCTGCGTCGTCGAATGAACTATTCACGTCGACCACTTTTTCGCAGTGCACACGCTCGCGTTTTTTAACAGCTCGATCCGGGCAGCTCGCTGATGCATTATAAACGAATATTTCTCTCGCAGATTTTTGTATATACTTCGAAATAAATCGCTTTGAAATATTCGATTAAAATCTGCTTACTTTGAACGCTGTGTACTATTAGAGCAATATAACATTTCTTTTTTTTGGATCCTAATCCGACGAGTTCACGCAAACATTTAAAACGGAGGACAGAGAGAGGGGAGGAAAAAAACATTTATCGGGAAAATTGATTTTTTATTGAAATCCGTGCAACAGATATATCGATATTTTTTCCATTCCGGTGTTAGTTTGATACGTTTACTCGATTTGGCTAAAGAATTACATGTTGAAATGCAGAAATTCGCGGGCGCGAAATGAGAGGAGGATGGGAAATGCAGCAATTACGCACGCATACCACGCAAGACGTCATCATCGCTGAAGCGGCAGCGGCGGCGACGGCGTTTTATTGCGAAGTGCCATCCTAATTTTAGTCGACTTTATTTCGGTACATCCGACAACTATCCTCTCTTGTGCGACGACTGGTAGAACCCCGGTTATATGACGGGAACGCCTCCATTCGTCGACGAACGATGATAGTCACGGGAGTCGCGAACCTACACGTGTTCCATATTCGAGAAGCGGCCTTTCTCTCAGATCTCGGCGCGGCGTGTTACGTTGTCAAACACATGGCGTTTAATGCTCGCGGTATTGCTTACGGGTCAGAGGAGCGGGGCCCTTTAATCTTCCGTAGCCAAGTCAGCCAAACGTTTTTCTGTTTCAGACGAGTTAATCGTACCACGCGCAATCCGCCAATTCGGAGTATCCAATGGTTCTTGGAAAACCACTTGTGCTCGTCGAGAGAGAATCCCACGAACAAATACCGCGTTCCACATGCGTGAACGAGAGAAATCGGATGTTAGAGATTTTTCAAAGTCACACAATTCTTTAAACCCGCGCGCGACAAAACGCCTTACTTCGATCACGTAAGTGAACATCTTTTTGCGCTCGATCTCTTTCAAAAAGTTTTGACTTGTAAAATATTGTATGCGATATATACAACACTTTTCAAAGCATTTCGGATGAATAATGCAGTGACGACAGTACATGACAAACGACAGTGCGCGCTTTAACGGCGAAAGAATCCTTACAGTGCCGCCTCGCCTGCGAAAAGCCTTTCCCGGAATTCTTCAGTCGCGGTTATTAATTTCGGACACAGTCATCTGTCGCATTTACACGGGCTCTTTAACAATGCCGCTGCGTTATGACACTGGCAAACTGTTTTACGGAATATTCGGTGTGTCATGCTAATTAGAACACACTATTTAGACTGACAATGAGTCACTATTCTAAAGCAGCACTTACATTAATAACCTGAGCCCCGAGTTGAATACTCGAACCTTCCAGGCTGTGAAAAAATCGATCGTGTCGTCTTTGACGATTCAAATTTTATTACTGAAGATTTTGACGCAACTTTTCACATCAGAAGACGCTGTTTTATTACAGTGAGCAATGATATAAGGGACGTTGTTCAACAACAGTAGTTTCGAAACGCATTAAACCAGCAACGCTTGTGGAAAGCGGTTGCGGGAACCGTTATGCCGCGGGGGTTCTACGAACCTAATATCCCTCCGGCGCGCATAATAAGTCGCGCTCACCTGAGATAGAATGGTGGCGCTCCGACCGTTCATCGTTCAGGTACCAGTATTCCAGTCGCCGAGCAGTCGGGGCGACGATCAATTAAGCGCAGCCCGCAAAGTGCTAAGACGTTTATGGCCGACATCTTATTATACTGAGCAGATGGGGTGTACGGCGCGACTCAGTCGGGTCGTCGTCCTCTTCGGGCGACTGTTCACGATCACGGGCAACGGCGACGAACCGATGAAGAGACAGAACCCGTGAAGCCCCGGCAAAACGCGACTGTCTCCAGATGTCTTACAAGGTTAGTCTAATCACGCTGCGTCGCTTTGATATTGACACTTGATGGGACTAATATTCGTTGAAGCTTCACCATCGAATGCTATTCAGTGGGTAATAACCGCGCGGAGAAACCGATGGAAATCCGAGACGTCGACGATGCTGCTGGAGTTCGTTACTTTGCGCGCGAAAAACGGACGCGAGGAAAATTTATATATCAAGCGCGACGTGTGCTGAGAAGAACTCTCGGTAGGAAAAAAAAACAATACATCTCTCCGCACTCGGGAGAGGTTGTTCAGCCACACAAAAATTGCTACCTAAATCATAAGATTTCGTGTGGATATGCTGGTGTGCGCGAACACGCAGCAACGAGGAAGACAATGCGCGGCGTGGAACAGAGAGACCAGGACTGGTCTCGACCATTTGCGCGGATCCACGAGGCAGCCCGCTTATCCGGCGACCGTCGTAAATCAGCTTGGGAATAAATGAAAACCTGCGCGCGAGCAGAACGAGTCCCCTCGTCTCTCTGGAGGAGCCACGGCGAGAGAACAAACTCTGCCTCGGAACCTACGGCCGAGTTCCGTACCGTCGTTGACGCGCGCGGACGATATTAAAGCCTCGGATATCGTCGTCGAGAATTCGACGTGGCGTCTCCGTCTTTTATTAGACCTTGGTAGACGTGCGTTCCTCGTCAGGTCGGGGACCGCACTTGCTTATACGCGCTGAGCAAATCTTTTTGCAAGTTTAATCAGTCGTCGTGCGCCCCAAGCTGAAGCTGTGGTGCTCCAGAATGTGGCCTCAGGCGATCGTTCGCCGTCGTTTTCGCTCGGGGTGTGGCCACTGCGCTTAATATATACATGCAAAGACCTACGTCACAGATTGTTAATTAAAGTTAATGCGATTCGCGATGTTATTATCCCCGATTGCGTCAGCTGGCGCATAACCCGATGTCGAACGATGGTGTTTACTGATTGCCACCGGCTGTATCGACGGTTTGCAGCGCTCTTGTTTTATATTCCCTGTTATACCGCGCGGCAGTTGCATTCACTTCGGCACGTATTTTCAAAATACTTTTAAAATTGAAACACTTTATCATAAAGATTTGTTTGTGACATTTATTTTATATTTACGCACACATTTTTCTAATCGCGTGCGAGGAGAAATATGTATTTTCCTTAACACATATGTAGATTCATCAAATTGCGACGTTAGTAATAAGTACATAATAGATGCGCGCTGGGTCTGCTTCAATGTTCTACGTAAAGCCCACTCGAAGCAATAATTCATTCTAGGGATTCGACCTTTCGGCGACGATTGACCCGTAGCATCTGCGCGACGAGAACTAAACGGTACGACGAAAGGGCAAGACTTTTGACGAAAGATGACCCCCGAGGTATCGGGTGATCCACCCTCGGCTTCGAACCATAATCCGCCTTTTCCGTACGTGAACTTCACCGTGGACACGCGGCAGTGTGTAAGTACACGCACGTGTGATAAACGTTCTCGAGCACCAGACATCGCCTCTCTCGACGTTCTCGCGCGTCCACTCGGTGCAGGCTCTTCGAAACTCTTTCTCTTTCTCTTGTGCACTCTCTGTCTACCTCCGCACTGTTCTCCAACAAGTCTGGTTCTCGTCCTACGATACGATCTACTCCGCGAGTATAATAACGCTATTATCCTAAGACACCATGGCGTTTCGTTCTTGCCTTCTCGCGATGTTTCTGTTGGAACGCTCTCGATTAATGGTGCTCGGTCTCATCGACTCGTTTTGCGAAAATAAATACTGCGCGCACTCCACTCGTCCGTCACGCTCCTGATATTATACCGAGATGCGGAGAAACGAAGGAACTGTACGTCCCGATAACTAAGTACGTCATAAGTCTCACTTTAATATGGTTTCTTTGCCCTGCTTTGTCGCGAACAGAAAAATAACGATGTATCATTATAATTTTACAGTTGTCTTTCATATAAAAAAATAAAACTCGATCCAATTACTAAATAAAATTTATCATTTTTATATCAATTTGTCAGAAGTTACTATCAATTTTATGCGGAAAATCACAGACTATCGAAAGAGTAAATATTATCTAACAATAACAGTAAGAGAAAATCGAAGTCGAGCAAAAATAACACATTGTAAATAAAACCTTACGCTTTACAGTCTACGTTTTATTCAGTGTATGTTGTGCTCATTTATAGGACTTATTTTTCCAAATTTTCAACTTCAATGTGACAATCTGACAATCTGACGGGGATTGTCATTTTTATGTTTTTCTGTTACTTTTGGAGCGCACTTGGAGCTCACCATTCTTGTGAAGAGAATTTTCTGCTGATATTTTGCACTTATTTTTTCTCCATTATGTAACTTATCATTTTTAATTTTATTTTTAATTTTGTAATTTTTTATTGCGACTGAGGAAAGCTCATGTAAGAGCTCGAAACGTGTTGCATCTTATATTGTAATTGTAAAAATAGAAAATTATTTTCAACAGCCTGTTTTTGCTCGACTTCGATTTTCTCTTACTGTTATTGTTATTCGCACAACGAGCGTTTTTGAATTTACTGTTTAAATATTATCTAATTGCTAAATTATTGGAAAGATTGAAGTTTTCTGTGTGTGTGTGTATACGAGAAACTGTTCTGCAATTAAAACACATAGGAACTGTCGTAACTTTGAACTATTGAAATAGGATAATATTAACCTCTTCGACTACGCATCGAGGTAAGAGTGGTAGGCAATCGAGTTAGCCTGCTGGTCATCCTGTCGTATAATTCGTGCCCTGACGACAGAAGCATCATCTCCTACTGCGCAGGCCGACCACTTCGGCCTCGAGACCACCGAATTAAATTAAAACTTTCCGTCCAGTCGGCTTTTGCCTCGCTGCTCTTTGCATTAAAAGCGGGATATACCGAATTAAGTTGAGATTTTTAATAAGATATTCTTTTTAAATTCTCTCTCCTATATGATTGAGCTAAATATAAATAAATATTGTGAACTTTATAGATTACTTTATAGTAATCAATACTTTCTTAATACTTTTAATATTACTGTTTAATGAATTTCTCGATCATTAACTATCGGTGTTAAATATTTATTAAATATTTGTTTTCTTTCAACAAAGTTTCAAGTACAATCGGTTCAATTCGGTACTTTCTTTTTCTTTTCTTTAAATCATTCAGGCCCTTAAACAGTCATTTAATCACAAATAATCGCGTTCTGCTCCGATCGCTGCAGCAGACGAAAGAGAAAATATTTTTAAAGACTTATTAATGTTTTAAAAACATGTTCTAAACCTTAGCCGCACACATATCTACCAGCGTATCTGAAGGTATCCTGCAGAGCCGAGTGCTCGGACCGTTATCAGGACACTCGTGAGATATACACCGTGATCTACGAGTGCCGCAGAAAGAGGCACGATCCTTGATCCTGGTTGGTCTCTGGTTAAGCTCGAAAGCGATAGCAGCTTATCGATTCGCGGTTCGCTTTGAATTTAGCCGAGTTATCTGACGAGCGTGAGGCATGCGCCAGCTACCGAGCGATCGGAGCATCTGTTCGAGTTCCTCAAGTTCTCCAGCAACATCCCCGACTCCACCAGCCTGCCTGTCTATCTGCGGAGAAGATCTGTATGCGCGCACTCGAGCGATGACATACGTACTCGTCATACTTGGAAGACGGTCGCTCAAGTGATGCTCGGATTCCCGATGGGAGACCTCGAATGCCGATCATCAACGACCGTTCTTCGATTTATGTGAGAGAGAGAGAGAGAGAAAGAGAGAGAGAGAAAGAGAGAGAAATTTGATGAATTCTCAACCAGATATTTTTGACATTGATGGCTTGTTCAAAATGACACCACGAGCTGTTTTATCTGAGACATCGTTTCTAAGATATTTTAATTGAATTGATAAAATTAAAAATGGAAAAGAGAAATTAAAATTAAAATAGAGAGAAGAAATAAAGCAGATATTCTTTGTAATAAAAAAAAAAAGAAATATTGCATATTTTTACAGAATTGCACATTTTTCAAATCGCTCATCACGTAAAAAAATAATTAATAGCAAAATTTCTATACGAGCCTTTCTCTATTCGTGTTTCATTAGTTAATAACGAATAGGCAGTAAATCTCATTTGTAGACTGTACAAATGCAAGATACTTTCGCGTACGATCCTACGACTAACGATAGGGAAATATTTCGCGCGCGCCATAATCGTTTTATTCGCTGGGACATTACATTCACGATCGTGAAATTAGAGCCACTAAAATCGCATAACATCTCCTGCAAGAAAAAAAAAATTTTTGAATGTACTTTTATACGCGACATTGAGACATACACCATCAAAACCACGGCACGGTGCCGGTAGATACGTTATCGTAACATGACTTTGACGACCTCCATAACTCCGTAATGACGCGACGCGAACGTTACAGCCACCGTAAACTTTAAGATGACAATCTCGTAACAATCCACACTTTTCCACGGCACCGTTTAACGTTAAATTCTGTTTCAGAGCGCGTTAAAAGTGATCGTTTATACTCGCCGAATAACTCTCTGAGTAAGAAAGAACAACTTCCTCTATTTAAATTTTAGATCAATTCAGAAATACCGATGTTATACAGATTCTTATATTAGGTGAAGTAAAAAGTTCTGAGCGTTTTTTTGCTTTATTTCGACGATGAAAACGCTCAGAACTTTTTACTTCACCTAAGTATAATTTTTTTTAGAGTAGCAATTTCAACTTTTAACTAATTCTTTTATTGTGTTACACAAGAATCTACAAGTGGATAGACGTGTAATTGAAACAACAATGTTTGAACTAACTACAGTAATCTTCTGCAACTTCGGGATTCGAGTCCTATTTGCTCTCACTTTCTCGCTTGGATACTCTCCAAGACTCCGGTGGTTTCCGATAAGCGACGCTTATTCAATCTACGAAACGTCGTTGTACTGTGGCAACACGAGTTCGAAGTTATCCCCCGTTTCTGCGGGTCAGTCGTTTCTGCGAGAAAGAAGCGTCTGTAATTCCACTGACCATTAGACGTAATAAGCTTCGAGAGTCTTAAATAACGCACTGCGGTGGATGACAGTTATGACAGGCACGGCCCATTGTTCTTGGGCACGAGTAATTATTGGAGTTGCGGCAGTAGCGTTATAGCGAGCACGGGGACACACGGAACATACTTCTGCCGCCTCACCTATCCGCGGTATTTCAACTTCAGCCACCGAGGGTGACGGAGAGAGGAGAATAGGTGGGCGCACTTCATGCGCCATTTAGAAGGGTAATGAAAAGACCGGCGTCGGATATGACGAGGGAGAATAATTGCGCGTATATCCACGAACGTCTCTCTTCCGTTTCGTCTACTCGTGCTTTTGTCCTTCGCCCTATTCGCGAAGAAGAGATAAAGATAGAGATAAATAGATAGATAGATAAATAGAGAAAGAGAGAGAAAGATATATAGTAGTGGATTCATGTGGACACAACAGTCTATTCTAATTTCATCGTTGGAGCGTTGTTTGGCATCTTGAAGAACCATCCGGCTCTTCGTTCTTTGCAGTGTTGTCATCCGTACGACGTTTGATCGCTGCAGCAGCAGCAGCCCTCGTTAGCAGACGCCGTGGAATTTCCAGACGCGACGCGCGTAAAATATTAGCGAGGACGTTAATGATCGGTGATAAAACGCAAGAAAGAGAGAGAGAGAGAGAGAGCGAGAGAGGGAACTTTTTTTTGCTGGACTGATCCGTCGGCGAGATGAGCGCGACTCGCCGCGTGAAACCGCGCAATCTCGCAGAAAGATCCGTATCTGTGGACGTAACGCGATAACGGAGGAAATGTATGGAGTGGATTTCGTTTTACACACTCTCTCTCGGATATTATTAGCTGAATCTTACGCGAGACCGCCGTTGCACATTTAAAACGGGAAAGAAAGTTTCGAGTTTCGAACTCGAGGAAAGATACTTTTAATTAACAACCAACGAGCGCGAGAGATAAAACTGAGACTATCTTATTAATAAAATACTTAAAAACACCATAAACTTAAATGAGATTTATCAGAGACACAAGCAGAGAAAGAGACATTTATTGTTAGTCTGGTAACTTGTCATCTTCTCTCTTCCGATAACGGCCAGAATATGCCACGTGATAAACGGTCATGTTCTCTTTCCGGCTATAAAATCCGATAGATCCAGCGAAACGTTACGTGCAAAACGATAATATCACGACATGCATCACGATACAATCGCCACGCGATATCGGCTGAGATCCGGACTGTTATACTTTCAAATCAGTCGAATCCGAAAATCGGAGGCCGTATATTCTCGTCCTTCTTTCATTTTTCTTTGCCGCTCTTCTGCTTACCTCATATCCTTCGTAAAGACGATTCGACGGTCAGTCAACGGCCGACTGTATTTTCTGAGCTTCCTTTCAACGGCAGTCCTCCGGCTCCCGGGTGCCGGAAGAAAGAAGAGAGCAAGCGAAGGAAGTGGAGACACGACGAGGTAAAAGAGAAAAAGGAGAGAGAGAGAGAGAGAGAGAGAGAGAGAGAGAACGGCTGACGAGGGATGAGATCGAGAAGGAAAGGAGTCTGGTCAATGCTCGTGAAAATTGGCTTCTAAATCTTGCGGCCGGAATGAGAGCCGCGCACCCCGCCGAGTCCCTTCGCCGAGTGGTGGTCTTCTCAACCGACCACCCCGCCTCCTCACGACCCTTTCCCCTAGGTCCAGCGAGTCGCTAAGGTGGAGGGAATGAGAAACTGCTGCGGTCGAGAACGGTGAGAGCACGGGGTACGAAGGGAACGGATGCGGAATGGGAGGCCATTGTCGACGACGTGGAGGCTTACAGCCCACCCCACGAAAATCCGCGAGGCAACTTTGCGGAACGGACTTCCATAAGTTGCATTCAATGGGACATCGGTATAAAGAGGGTATAAAAAGGAGAAGGTGGAATAGAACGACCGCATTGTCGCGAGCGACGCGAGAGAACGTCGTCCCTATTTCCCCGTCCACGTTTTGTATCTTATTCCCTTTTGCGCCCTCCTCGTTGAGACTCTCATTTGCTCATCATTCGCTCATTTGGCGCAACGCGCGCAATTATCCGCGCGATATTCTTCCGCACATTTTTTTAATATCCGCACGGTTTGCGCTTTTTCGCGATATCATTTGCATTAGCGTTAATTTTAAACATCGCACTTGCATTAGTGGCCGACATTGTTACTCGTTTAACATTGGTTTCGCGCGCCGCAAGTTTTGCGCGAACAGGTGATCAATATAATGATACGCGAATAACGTAATTAAATCCCGTACTTCTGTAAAAATTAATCACTCAATAAACGCGTAAATACAAAAAAAAAAATGTCGCATATAACGTGCCAAGGTTACAACGGAGCGCGAAACGTGGCCGTAGGCGGCAAGCGTCGCAGTTATTACAATTTCTCGGAATTCTGTAAGCAGAAATTTGCATGTAAATAGTTTTTATCTGGAGTTACCGGAAGTCATTTCAGCTCGACTTCTTCTTCGCCGCTTCGTGACGCTGGCGCAATAGCATCGTTACTTCCACGGAGGTAGCTATTGGTTGTCGGCATAATCAAACCTGTCCATCTCGCACGAACTGCGCGCACTTGTTCCCATCCGGTAGTCTTAATAGAGAATTTGCTTTGTAGATTGGACTTGTCTTGCTCAGAAGATCCTTGTGGAAAGCGGATCGATCGAAAACGTTTATATATTCATTCGCAGAAGCGAAAATGGATTTGCCAGAATGTTATGTAATTTTAGTAGACCAAACGTGATAAGGCAAAAATCAATACCTATCCACGATGAATAAAACAAACTTTTTTCAATTTTACAGTAAAATCTCAAACTACACGTGTGCTTGTGCAAATAATTTTGAAAATTGGACAGTGGAAGATAATTTCCACCAATCGCGCGTACGCGATTTAAAACACAAGATTCCATTTTTTTTTTTTTTTTTTTTTTTTTTTTTGTATTCTATGACTGCACAGCGACGTATTACAACAGATCTGAAATTCGAACATAGAGAAGGCGTTGTAGGTAGAGGTGCACATCGAGTACGGCCTCGCTCTTAAGTATTCCGAGTGCATCGGTGGCGTTATCTCGAACGTTATCACATCAGGAAACTCTGAGAGGGACGCGGGCACGCACGTGCGTACCCCACATGCAGCTCGGGGGCAACTAACGCCGCGTGCAAATACTAACAGGCTGCCGGGTGTGGTCCCGACCATGGAAACGTGATCTCCGTGGCAAACCGCTGTTTACGCAGAGAAGTGGTCGTCTCTCCCCGGAGACGATGTCCGCGAAGTTGATCGATGCGCGCACGCGTTAATCTCCGTTTAAGACGCGAATGTCGATTCCTTCCGGTTATCTCTAGGGATGAGACAACTTCCGTCCTTGACGCGTGAGAAGCCTGCCAGGCAAATAAATATCCCTGACAAGCTTCGAGAGGTGCGATAATAAGAAATACCTTAGCCCGAAGCAATTTAATCGCTCTTCGAGTTCGTAAAATCTTATTTTTATTTGTTCGTAAAATCTTTTTTGGTCCTTCACAATCTTTTTTATTGTTATTTGTCAACATATATAAGTAATAAATAAATATTTAAATTTTACCGCACTCGCAACATGAATATAAAGTGTTTGAGAAAACTTTTTAAAGAAGATACGTACATTTTTTTTAGATTTTATCAGTTTCTAAATATTGAATTTTATATTGTATATTGACTTTTGTATCAAATTATATAATTTCAATATCGTTGATAACATACTAAAATGCAATATAGCTATGTACATAAATATTAAAAGTTGCGTTACTACGCGGTGGTCCGATAATGTCGGTATCGCATCAAAGAGCGGTTGTGCGCTTTTCACGGGAGGAAACCGTATGTTTGTTGTCTTAGGTCGAGTTCGAATGAAACGTGCTTTGATGCCGGCAGCGTTTGAAATTCTTCGGCGCGATCCTAAAGAAACATACGAGACGCCAGCAGTTATGAACGGGTTATGGGAAAACAATAGTTTTCGAATAAGAAAAGTCGAGCATCTGTGACTTCCAATATCGCAAGTTGGTTCTCATACTTCGGACTCATACGCGATTTATTTTCGCGTTTGTATCTAAGATTCACTCGAATAGACCTGTCATTTAGAGGAGAAACCACCAATGTTTCGAATAGATATATTGCACGCGATATAAAAAATTCTTCAAATTTTTGTTACGAAATATCACGAATAAAAATATAACTTTCAGATCAGATATTTCAGAAAAACTTAAAGCATTCTCTACTTAAACTCTATTTGAAAAATTTTCGAGATATTTTTCTGCGGAATAAACATAACTGTGAGCAACAATCCATGCCGTCACTCGAACTTTGTTCGCCTCTTCCTCTTTCGATAATTGATTATCTAATATCGTCTTTCACAACGAAATGTTGGTACGAGAACTACTTACATGCCAGTTGTGTAATCCGAAGAGATACGTACTGCGTATATCGGAGATCTTATAGTCTTTTGCAAAGACAGCTGGCTCGTCCGATGCGCCTATTGGAACGTTTTCCTTTTCGCGACAACTTTCTCTTCTCAGAAAGGCCCCCTTTCTCAGATTTCCAATATTTCCTCCAATCTCCCTTATCTCCGCATCGTCAGCTTCGCTGTGATCCTATCGAGAAAAAACTCGGAATGGGAATTTGGCCAGGAACAAACTTTTGTCAATCTAACTAAGTCGCTCGGATAAGCCGATTATTTTTCCCTCTCCTCTTCGGCGATGCTGTCACTATAACGAAATACATCTCGCGCTGCAGCAATAAAACTTTTCCGAGTAACTTTGACGTATCAGTTTATACTATCGGCTAATTATTTGATTGATTTGTTGCCGTTGATGCAATCATTGAATTCGATCTAAAGAAGAGAGAGAAAGAAAAAGATATCTCCTATCTAAATGTTTATCTAAACATGATTTCAAATTTTATTCATGATATGTAAGTTCGAGATGTGAATAACACATGTGCTTAATCATTTTCGAGTTTTCTCTTTCACACAATATAATCTCGGTATATAATCTCTCTTTCTCTTCTTCTCTACATCAATATTCAATTACAATAATTCTCCCGGACACTGACCCTATTGCTCACTGTCGCCAAAAGTAGGGCGCGACTAGAGATTTGTAAACAAAAAAGCAAAAGGGATCGGCACAGCTGTTGAGATGGTATAGCGCAGGGCCGCTCGCTTATATGTTACGGAAGGATTCAGCTCGAATTACAACACTCGTTACGAACCACCAGCGTTCTCGAGTTCCGGAGCGCACTTTTAATGAGTTCTCCACCACGGTCAATTAGTTCTAGAACGCGTTGGCCCCGCAAGACGGGACGATTTGGATCATTGAAACGCTAGAGTTTGCTCTAATGCGGTGAGAATTGTAAGATAATCGTTAACGACCCTTACAGCACTTCGGAAGAACGACGCAGTCGCGTCTAAATAGACATTTGATTCGGAACTACTAACACTCGCGTGACTATAGCTTAAGATTAATCATGGTTTTGTGCTTTTCTATATTTAATTCTTAAATAATAATAAATAAAAAATTTTATTACACAAATTTACGCAATTTATCATAAAAATACGCAAATATGCGCGCGCTAATTTAAAGACTTATACAACTAGTTTTAAATCCGTTTTGCCGAGATCTCCATCAAAATTGTAGAGCGCTATGTATTTCAGTAGCGCATTTGTTTACTCAGATGGGCGAGAGAATGGCACTATTTGTAAAAGAGAATACAATTATACGAGTGTCAGATAGCACGGGAACGTGCAAGAAGCGATCCGATATTGTAGTCACGAGCATGCAATAGTGCCTTTACGGTAGCAAGTAGGCTCAGCGTGCGGAAGAAAGTAGAACAACGATATAAAGGTTAACGATCCACAAATGTCCGGACGCTGATGAGAAATGCCAGTCTCGAAAATGAACAGCGCGGACTTAACGGAATACAGACCGGCTGATAAGAACTCTGGGAGTTCTTTCATACGCAAACGGCTGTGAACGCTATCGCGTGAAATGTACTTGTTCCGTATACCGGGATGACATGCGATTCGACATCGGACAAAACGGGAGCGGGGATAATTTACGGCGACGCATTGTGCCGGGACGATGACGAATCGAACGCAACAGATCGCGCTCAGATTTGCGCAATCGGAGATTTAACAAAGAAATCGCGGACAAGAGAGCGACACATGTCTCAGCGCCAGAAATACATTCCGACGAACGAAAGCGAGAGCGTGCCGACGACGTTCCGTCGATCTTTATCGCCTAACAATGCGATAACGAGCACCATTAGCTTTTTGCTTTATTGCGTTACGACGTTTATTCGACGACACGAGGAGGGATCAAATAACTCCCATTAAAACAAATGACTTAAATAACGCGAATACGAATCGTGTCTCGCGGCTGGCTAAATGCCGGGTAATGGTCTGACATCAGTCGACTTCGCGCGCCGACGCGTTATCGATTTCTTTCGTTAGCGAGCAATCGGCACAGTCATAATTAAGGCTATCGATTAGACGCCGCGAGCGTCTAATCAAATTCTTGGTTTTTCCAGGAAGCGACCGGGGACCCATTCCGAGCCGCTGTGGATTGCGAAACCGTTACCATTACGCGAATGTGCTTTCTCATCTTATTTAATCCGACACTGATCGCCGAGCGATCTATCAAGTGTCAGCTCTCAATATATCTCGCCGACAATCTGCATTTTATTGGCCGTGCTTTCATTATTCGAAGTCCCCAGTGGAGAAAAAATGTAAAATATCTGCAACGAGGGGCAATTAATTGTCCGATGACCATATTTCAGAGAAAAGAAAGTTTTATACTTACATATACGATGACAAGTATTTTTTATATCAAGTTTCCAGACGTCGGACTTGTTGAGTGGGATAATCTTTCCAATATATATATATTTATATTGAAATATATATATAATATATACATATATATTGCTCAATAATTAACAAATAATCTATTTTTTTTCTTTATGCTCCATTTAGTTTTTCTTTTTAGGTAAATAACATGCGTTAAAATTATCGCCCTATCGGTCCGATAGTCGCGAGGTTATCTAAAAATAATACACATATCTTTCCAATATATATATATATATATATTGAAATATATATATATATATATATATATATATCTTATGACAATACGACAGTCGTTGTCTTAGTTTTTTCTTTAAAGAAAAATTAAATCTTTC